>ML781286.1:275216-285935 GCA_009831015.1 Picea engelmannii | reverse complement strand
ATCCATCCACATCCCTTATAGATATAGAGATCTATCTCGCAACTAGGTTGGCGTGAAGGCAACTCGCTTGAAGCAAGTGGCATAGGCTCAAAGGCGCTGACCTTTCGAGGATATGATTTTCAAAGGCACTGACCTGAAAAGGCTATGATCTTCATGTTTGTACTTGAACTTTTCTTCAATGTTCAATCTAATAAAAACATTTATCCTCATTATAAACATACAATGATTTGTTTTATTTAGTATTAAAATTGGGTATTATAGATTGTACATGGCAAATTTTGGTAATGTCAATATAAAACTTATTCAAATGGCAACGTTTTTCTAAGGTACTATATGATCATTTTGCACCAGGGGAATGTGTTTTTATGTTTTCTGAAGCCTATACAATGGAAAAAGGTAAATTATTATTGGTTTCGATAGTTCATCTATTTTAAATTGTTGTAATGGAAACGATTTTTATAATAAATATTTGTATTAAATAAATTATTATTTTTTCAGTAAATAAAAATTATGTTGTTTTGAAAACAATTCAAAGTACATTAATGTTATGAACTCTAATGTTCAATATTTATTTCAAACAATTTATTTATTTATTTTTAATAAATAAAAATTCTATTGTGAAAACAATCCAAAGTACAGTGATGTTATGAACTTTAATGCTATCGAGTTAAAGATCTATTGTAGTTTGATTTGCGTGAGGCGGTGTGTTTATAGTGGGGAATGGGGATTGAACACTCGTAGAAATGGAATTTGACGGGTTAATTGCCCAAAAGTAAACTATTATCGATTTGTGACGTCAGGATATGCATATATATCACATCGCGATGCTATGGTTCATCGCGTAGTGATGATGGATCTATGTGTGTAACATTGCGACGTTAGAAAGTTATGTGCATTGTGACAAAGAAAATAGTTTTATAACATAATGAGGTATGAGCATGAAAATCACATATCGACATTGCAATTTTCATCACATTGCAACGTGAGGAAATGTTCATTTCATTGCAATGTAGGGTTATGTTTGTCATATTCCGATAGTGATTTCTACACATTACATTGTGACAAAAAGTTATATTCGCCACATTGCGACGTTTGAAAATGTTTGTCACATTGCAACATTGGGTTCTATACATCACATTGCGAAAAGGGGTTATATTCGTCACATGCGACATATGGAAATGTTTGTCATAATGCGATATTGGTTTTAGTACATCACATTGCGACAAGGGGTTATGTTCATCACATTGTGATGTTTGGAAATGTTTGTCATATTGTGACATTAGGATATGTGTGTAACATTGTGTCGCGAGGATATGTTCGTCAAAATTCAATGACAAGGCTATGTTCTTCACATTGTGACATCTATTTATGATAATCACATTGCGATGTTACTATGTTTGTGAGATCGCAATCTTACTATTTCCATCACATTGCGACGTTACAATGTATGGCTTTGTGCTTCCTATTGCAATGTAGTATTTTTGTACGTCACATTGTGTTGGTTGGTTTTGCACATCAAATTCCAATGCTCGCATACGTTCATGATTGAGAACTGCTTCCGAATTTATTAATACAATATTCAAGAAAACATTAATTCAATAAATACAATAATCATTAATGAATTAATACAATATGCTACATTAATAAAATAATACATTGAAAATACATTAATAAACTAATAATATATTAAGAAAGTATGAATACATTAAATTTACACTTTATAATGTATTAAATTAATTATTAGTATTTTATTGTTATTAATACATTAATTTAATAAATACAATAATCATTAATGAATTAATACAATATGCTACATTAATAAAATAATACATTGAAAATACATTAATAAACTAATAATATATTAAGAAAGTATGAATACATTAAATTTACACTTTATAATGTATTAAATTAATTATTAGTATTTTATTGTTATTAATGTATTGGTACTTAAATTTAAACATTACATTAATGTATTGAATTCAAGTATTAATACTATAAAACATGATTTATATATTAATAAAGTATTAAAACATTAATATAGTGATGAGTTAATATATTAATGTACCAAAGTATTAAAGTATTAATTAAATAATACACTAATGATATATAAATTAATGTATGAAATAATAATTGCAAGTATTAAATGTATTAAATAATAAAAAAATTAACATGTAATTTATAAATTAAAGTATAAATAGATTAATGTACTAGCACAGCCACTAACTCGCGACTGGTGAACGTCGAAAGGTGGTTGTGTGAATCCATGTGTGAATACTCGAAACGCCTTAATATTTGTGTGAATATTTTAATATCTTTTAATCAAGTGGATGTGGCAATAAGTTAGTGAACACGATAATTTTTAAACATGATTAGGTAAATGTAAAAAAGTAAACATATAAACGGATGTCTTTATAACAACTCGGAAGTTAATGGATGAAATTAGAGCCATTCATTTATTGTGACGACTAAGAATATTCTAGGCATATTTAATCTCGTCCATAAAAAACGTATTAAGAACTAAAAACCTATTAAATGTGCCCATTGTCAATAGGTGTATGCCTTTCGCTGTAATAACTTATTGTGTGAATGTAATGTATTAATTGATTAATAATAATGTAAAGTAAATGATTTAATTAATGTAATGTATAAATTGAATTATTTATACATGAATGTATAATGTAATGTATTAAAAAAATTAATAAATATGTTAGTACAATATTAAATAATACATTGTTAAAGTATTAATATGTTAATAAAGTAAAAATACATCAAAATTACTTTATAACATTATTGGAAAAATAGAAAACATTAATGTATTACAATTTTACATTAAAGCATTCATTCATTAAAGTGATATTCATGAGTACATATGTTCATCACATTGCGACGTCTCCCTATGTTCGTCACATTGTGACATGACTATGTTTGTGATGAAAGGGTTGTGCTCATCACATTGCAATAACATGGCTATGTTTGTCACATTATGACATATGTGTATGTTCTGCACATTACGATGACAAAACTATGTTCATTACATTGCAACATTCATATATGTTCGTCACATTGTGACGTTACTATGGTCATTAGGTTGTGAAATCCATTTATGTTCGTCAGATTGTGACAATAGGGCTATGTTAATCATATTGCGACATATGCATATGTTTGTCACATTGCGACATTACTACGTTTATGATGATAGGTCTATGTTCATCATATTGTGATGACAAGTCTATGTTTGTAGAAATGTGATGTTCTGTTATGTTCATCACAATGCGAGGACACGGCTATGTTCATCACATTGCGACATCTGTATGTGTTTGTCACATTTCGACATTACTATGTTTGTGATGATAGGTCTATATTTGTTACATTGCGATGACAAGGCTATGTATGTCGAAATATGATGTTCGTATAAGTTTTTCACATTGCGACGACATGGCTATGTTCATCACATTGCGATGTTTCTATGTTTGACACATTTCGACGTTTGGAAATGTCTTTCACATTGCGACAATCGGGATATATGCATCACATTGCAACGTCACGAAATGTTCATCACATTGCGACGATAAAGCGATGTGCAACACATTTCGACGTTTGTTTATGTTCAACAAATTAACACATGTTCGTCACATGACAACGTCGGTTTTTGTTCGACACTTTATGAAAATGATGTTTTGGTGAAGTTTTTAAAAATTATTCTAAGTGTTTCATTTGTGAAAAACATATGAATGTTGAAGTGATGTGATATATTACATAAAAAGAGTCTTAGAATTACACTTGTTTTGAGCACATTCATAACATATGATCTTAAATTTAAACTAATTTAGAGGAATACATATAAACTTTATGCATATTCTATAATTTTAAGATATTAAGAAAAATATTTTAAATACGTATTTTAAAAGAAATCTTAGAATTATACTTGATTTAATTATCCAAAAGTTACATTATGCAATTAACATAGTAAAATGGTTGGTAGTCGCATACACCTAAACAACAAATAAACACATCATTTATTAATATATTATTATTATACATATTTATTAATATCTTTATTACTAAATATCATTTATTAATATCTTTATTATTAAAAACATCATGTTCATTTTATTAAAGATTAAATATAAATAAAACTTAAAATGGTTTTATTCAAACTTGAAAATAGATTTATACAAGATTTATTTGTTCATTGCAGTTTTATATTTATTGGTGAATGAGAAGTGCCATGCAATTTGGTCAGAATGTTGAAGAATAGTCCACGAGACCATTTAACTATTTTCAAATCCACCAACTTATTATTTAATGTTAACATTCCATTCAATTCAATTTCATAATGTTGAAGAAGAGTCCATAAGACCATTTAACTATGTTCAAATCCAAGAGCTTATTATTTAATGTTAACATTCCATTCAATTCATTAACAAGATATTTAAGTTTTTATCAAACCATTACTAACTATATTTTGAGCTCTGTGTGCCCATGAATATACTTTATTCAATATACTTTGTTCAAGCTAAAGCACATTTACATGCAGTATTGTTCTAAATGTTTTTTCTTCACTATAAATATTATTCTTATTTTACAATATTCTTAATTCGTTGTACAACCATAGTAAATTTATCCATTGAAATTTAAGTGAGACTTACATCACAATAAAATTAAAGTTATTGTAATTTATTGAAATGATGTTATAAAAAATATTAATATATTAAATGTCTACTATCACAATAAAAATAAATTCAAATGCTATATTTTAATTAATTTTTAAAATAAATAATATTAATATTTTAATTAATTTTTATAGTGAACAATATTGTTCAATGCATTTTATTATTTAATAATTATATAATTTAATTATATATATTAATTATAGAATAAATAAATATATGAATTTAATATTGTTCAATATATTATTGATTTTTAATTAATTTTTATAATCAATAATATTAATATTTTAATTAATTTTTATAATCAACAATATTGTTCAATGTTTTTTGTTATTTTATAATTATATATGATGATGATGATGATGATGATTAACCTCCACTAAGACCTAATTGGTCTATCGGACCTTAAGAGGGTAAGTGATTACTTATGATTCTTTAGAATTTTATTTCTGTGCTCGAAAAACATTAAGAGAAGCTTTCCAAGATCACCATACTTTTGTTGAGTTAAGAGGTTAGGAAGGTTGGTCGTGTTATCAATATTTTGAAAATGAGATCTAATATGGGTATAGGGTGGACAATCTAAGAGAAATTGCTTTTCATCCTCAACTTTCTTAGTGTCACAAAGGTGACACACTCTTTCATCCCATGGCGTTTTAGGAATTGACCAACGTCGAGTTTCACTATGGAGCTCGCGAGAATTTGTTCTTATCTTAGCAATGCTTATTTTTTCCTTTACACTTGGCAAAACATATAGATAATTTTGATCTTCTAGATTAGGGTTGATTACATCTTTATAATACCTTATTTTATTTTTTTCCTCTAACTCTTTATCACACCACATTTTTTCCTTAAATTTTGATTTGACATTTTTTTTAATAGTATCTTTATTCTGCGGGCGTCTTTGTGCCATCCTCGCTTGATTTGATTGTGTTTATGACTTGATTTGGAAGCAATTTTAGGTAGCCTCTTGTCTTCGATATTATTTAACTTGTTCTTACACATTAGGTATCTAGTCATAGCCATGCTCTCAATAGGGGAGAGGCTAGTTTCTACGAGGAGGATGGGATAGGGCATATTTCCCTTAATTTTGAGATTATAGGTTATAAAATTCTTTTGTATTTGCTCTATCTTTCTCCAGGATTCATGAGAGATACTACATCCCTAGACTTCACACCCATAAAGAATAACATGTGTAACAAGAGTCTCAAAGAGGAGTTTCTTCTTATCCCAACTTCAAAGTTCAACTGATTTATAATTGTTTTCAAGCCCATAATAATCTTTCCATCCCCCAATAATCCTTTTCTCAATGCTATAATTCTAATTAAGCTTGTGGTGAATATCAATTCCAAGATATTTGTATGAATTCACTTCCTCCAAGTTGTTGTTGTCATATACAAAGGTATCATAAGGGATCTTATTGGATTTAATAATTATGACCTTAGTCTTATTAGTATTAACAGTCATACTCATATTGGAGAAAAAACCCTTGAGAATTCTTAGTTGGTTTTCAAGATCATGGGGACTCCTTGCTATAAGAACGATATCATCAACATAAAGAAGAAGATTAATTATAGAATAAATAAATATATGAATTTAATATTGTTGCTAATGAGATAACTAAATTTAATTATAGAATAAATAAATATATGAATTTAATATTGTTTCTATTGAGGTAACTAAAATATTAAATGTATTGTTATAGTGTAGAAATAAATATGTATTTTGTTAAATTACATTTAAGTTAATGTTAATGTTGTTGGTGAGAACATAAGAGGTATGAAATACTTACTATGTACTATGTTGTTGTTTATTTATTTTATAACTTTTATATAACATATACATTGAAATTGTTTTAAATATATAATATATAGTATGGAATATTTGTTTAAAAATATATTTTATTATTTTGTTGTAAAATAAATTTTAAAATAAAATAATTATACATTTTGTTTTACATTGAAATATATTAGAATTATTTTAATTTTCATAGTTTATTATTTTATTGTTTTAAATCAATTTTATAATAATTTAGTATCAATGAATATAAATATATGAAAATTATTTTCATTTTAACCATTCATTATTCTATTTTAAAAATATATATAAAGCTTAAAATTGGCAAACTGATAAATCTATTAAAATTATTTTGATTTTACTTACAACAGACATAGACATAGAAGCTAATCTTAGCGAAAATCGTTATTACTGTAACTTGGTAAATATACTACGAAGAAAAGAAAAACAATATAATTAAGGAGAGTAACAATATAGTTACAATAAAATACTATTCAAGTTAAAACTTTGAAATAAATTTAAAAGTAAAAACTAAGACAATTTTATTCTACTTTGATTTTAAAAATTCATTTTTTTACTTTTTATTAGTAAACTGAAACATTAAATAATTCTATCTTATAAATAATGTATTCAAGGAATTCCAAGATCTCATTTTGTTAGAAGTTTGATTAAGAAACTGTAATATGTAATATTGATAGGGCAACTCTATACATAGGCGAGGAAGAGAGGACAACGAAATGCTACAGTTACAGTTACATGGCTCTTGGCTCTTGTTTTTATAATTTTAGATTTGAAATCGGGCATCCACAAATCGTTTGTCTGTATGTAAACCCTTTTCAACCATTGGAAGGCTAATGCCAACAAAATCTAATTTATTTCATCTAACACAACCAAATTTATTTTAATTTTAATAATTTTTAATTTTATTGAAAATGTTAGAGAAATATATATTCAAATCCACCTGAATCTCAAAGTTTAACCATCCATTTAAAGCCTCCACACAGTAAGCACGGATTTTATCAAGCCCATATCGAAAAAGGGAGCACATTTATTATGAAACATATCTTAATCGAATTGTGAATATCTTCTCCAACCCATATCCCATAGATATCTTTTGATGCGCCATTTTAAAAAGGAAGAATAGAAATCAAAACTTGAAAAAGTAAACTATCGAACAAGGATCGTCCTAACACAAAAACATATATACTTGCAATTTTTCTCTCATTGTTGCACTTACATCGATCACAGAAAGGAAGCATATATGCTTCGAATATACGATGTAAAATTTCATTTTTGAATGTTCGGAAGGAGAAAGTATCGACCTAAGAAAAAAAAAATATAAACCCAGTATAACTGGTTCACGATTTTTCCCTCGTAGTTGCACCTACATCGATCACCTAAAGGAAGCATATACCTCATAACCTGAAATTGAAAAAGTAATCTATCAAATATATCATGCAAAATTGCATTTTTCAATACAGTTCAGAAGGAGAAAGTATCTAGCTAAAACAAAAATAGATAAACCCAATATAACTCGTTCGCAATTTTTCCATCATAGATGCACCTACGTCGATCACCGAAAGAAAGAAGCATATACATCAGAACCTAAAAAATATCAAATATACCATGCAAAATTGCATTTTTAAATGTTGGGAAGGAGAAATTATCGACCTAATACAAAAACATATACACTCCAATTCTTTCCTTGTAGCGCAAATTTCCTCAACATAGATCACCCCACTCCCACTCATCCCGCCAATAGTAGGTGCAGGTATATGATAGATCATATAAAATTAAATTAAATTATAGAATAAATAAATATATGAATTTAATTAACAATGCACTCAAAATGTGAAACCGAATAGGTATGCCCGATCAGACTTATGAACCTCCTCGCTCCTTTGTTGATGCGCACTCGTTGCAGAAAGTTGCGGGTATTTGATTAACAATGCACTGAAAATGTGAAGCCGAATAGGTATGCCTGAATGAAATGGTAGTTTGGCAGTGACGATTCATAGATTAACTGTAGTACCGACTATAGTCGGTAATACAGTTAATCTATGAATCGTGACTGCCAAACTTCCATTTCATTGAGGCATACCTATTACAGGCATTTTCGTTATTTAATTCAAAGAGGTACAACATAAATTAAAAGGCTCAAGCCGTATCATAAAATATGAATGTAGTGAAAATGTGAAACCGAATTATAGGACAGAGGCGGAACAAAAATTTATAGGTTAAATTGAAAGGAAGGGCCGATTTAATAAAACATACCTAAATCCCTTAATGAAATGGAAGTTTGGCAGTTTGGACCAGCAAGAATTGGTAATGAACCTCCTCGCTCCTTTGTTGATGCGCACTCGCTCTTTTGTTGATGCGCAGTAACACTCTCCTTTCTTCTTTCTTGATGTGTAATAGCAAGAAAATTGAAACGCAAATGTAACTTATTCACTGAAACAAATGCAAATGAAACAAAGTATTTCGAAACAAATGTTCAGCTAAATGAATAAAGGATGGGGCAGGCTTACCATACACAGAGAAGAATGCTACAGTGAGGCTGCGATAGATGAAGTCTAATCTAGGTAGAGGTGAGTGATTCATACATGACTTAAATGTAAATACTCTTCACCATTCAAGGTTTTAGAGTGTAACTGCAGGCCACGTATTCAAATTTAAAATCTACTTATATCCACTCCTCCCATGGAAGGTTCTAAAATGTAACGACAGCCATGTGTACCATCACAGGATAACATGTACTTATTTCCAATCACCCACCCTGGTAGAAATTGTGGCCAGCTTAATGAATTCTGTCGGATAGAAGAAATCATTTCATATTCTCCATGAAAATCTTGGCCAACACTTAAAACGTGCGCAGAGGGGAGGTTGGAGGTTGAAACGTTTCACTTCACATCCACGCGGCCATAAGCATCCACCCTGGTAAATGACTGACGGTACGTAAAACTTTTTAATTGGTATCCAACGCCCACACGACCATATCCATCCGCCCAGTAACAATAATTTAGTAAATCGTGGCGAGTTTAACATATTATTTCTTAATCATTGGACGGGGCAAGCTAGTGGTGAGCAAGTAATTTTTTAATCTTATTTAGTAAATGTGAAAAAGTAATCACATAAACGTATGTTTTTATAAACGATTGGAAGTTAATTTATCAAAATATCATCCATTGATTAGAGAGTAAGACGAAGAATATGCCAGCATCTTCAATTGCCAACCCTAAGATTGACATTTATGATTAAAAGATTGATTAATCCACCAATTCCAATAAAAGGGAAGCCTATCAACGTAATTACAGTACTAAAAAAATATGAAAACCATATATTTTAAATCTAATGATATAGTAGAGTTAAATTCATTTTGGATTTATTAAAATATTATTAATTTTTTATATTTAATATAAAAAAATAAAATTTAAAATAATTTTATACTTAATAATTTAATAATTTTTTATGTTTTATTTTTACATATGATTTTTATAATTTGGTTTTTATAATTTTGATTGATTAAATTTTCATTTTATTTAATTTATGAATGTTACTTATATTACATATTTTATTAATATTAAATTATCAAATAAATATATTAATATCAATATAGATGGATGGAAACCATGGACCGAGAGATTAAAAATACTTGAAATTTTTATAATCGGTATAATATTTTTTTAAATGTGGTAAATATAGCACTTTCATAATTAATTCTCTTGGACATGTGAGTGCTTAATAGATGCAAGGGTTGTGAGGTTCATTGATTTCACATGTAGAATCTGTATATATTCCTATATATATAATTCACATAAAACTGGATGATTATATTGATGAATATTTAAAATGTTTGATTTAATATTATAAATAAAATATTTTTTAATACAATAATAATTTATTAATTGTTTTCATTTTATTAAAAAATATTTAAATAATAAAAATAAATTATATATATAAATAATAAATTACTCAATAATTAATTATATTAGATAATAATAAAAAAATATAGTTACCTAGAGAGAATTATAGATATATAAAATGTTCTTTAAAACATTAAGTAGTCCTTTTGTATACATGTTTGTGAATAATAAGTTAAAGCTAGCCCTTTTTTTTACTTGGGCTGAATCCTTTTAATATTATTTACATAAAATTGGATGATGACTATATTGATATTGATGAATATTTAAAATGTTTGATTTAATATTATGGATAAAATATTTTTTAATACAATAATAATTTATTAATTGTTTTT
>ML781286.1:254087-270552 GCA_009831015.1 Picea engelmannii | reverse complement strand
ATGAAATATTTTCTCCTGTTGTTAAAATGACTTCAATTAGAACTATTTTAAGTCTTGTGGCAGTAGAAGATTTGCATCTTGAACAGTTAGATGTAAAAACAACTTTTCTCCATGAGGATTTGGAGGAAGAGATTTATATGCAGAAGCCACAGGGGTATGAGGTCAAAGGGAAGGAGAATTTGGTATGCAGGTTGAAGAAGAGCTTATATGGCCTAAAGCAAGTTCCAAGGTAGTGGTATCTGAAGTTTGATAGGTTTATGACAAAACAAGGTTATAGTAGATGTCATTCTGATCACTGTGTTTATTTTAAAAAGCTAGAAAATGGAAGCTTTATTATCTTGCTATTGTATGTAGATGACATGCTTGTTGCAGGGTCTAATATGCAGGATATAAATGTGCTCAAGAAGAAATTAGCCAATTCATTTGTGATGAAGGATTTGGGTGCTGCAAACAAAATCCTTGGTATGAGAACAACAAGAGACAGGAAAAATGGCAAACTGACATTGTCTCAAGGTGAGTACATAGAGAAGGTGTTGGAGAGGTTTAGAATGAAGAATACAAAACTAGTTAGTACACCTTTGGCCAGCCATTTCAAATTAACTAAGGAAATGTGTCCCAAGACACAGGATGAGATAGAATACATGTCCAGGGTCCCATATTCATTAGCAGTTGGCAGCTTGATATATGCAATGGTTTGCACAAGACCAGATATTGCACATACAGTGGGAGTTGTGAGAAGATATATGAACAATCCAGGTAAAGAACATTGGGAGGCATTAAAGTGGATTCTCAGATACTTGAGAGGTATTGCTAATCATGCATTATGTTTTGGAGGTTCAGAAACTGTTCTACAAGGATATGTTGATTTAGATATGGCAAGTGATAAAGATAGCAGGAGGAGTACCACAGGGTATGTGTTTACTATAGGTGGAACAACAGTAAGTTGGATTTTAAAACTGCAAAAGGTTGTCGCACTTTCAACAACAGAGGCAGAGTATGTTGTTGCTACAGAGGCTAGTAAAGAGATGATTTGGTTACAAAGGTTTATGGAGGAATTGGGAAAGAAGCAAGAGAATAGCAGGTTGTACTGTGACACTGAGAGTGCCATTCATCTTCCAAAGAACTCATCCTTCCATTCAAAGACTAAGAATATACAATTGAGGTACCACTTCATACGATTCGCCTTGGAAGATGGAAATTTGAAGTTGGAAAAGATACACACTAGCCAGAATCCTACAGGCATGTTAACAAAGGGAGTAACCAGGGAGAAGTTGAGTTCCTTCTCAGTTTCAGTTGGTCTTCAAGAATGAAGATGAAGATGAAAAATTTTCCCAAGTCCAGGAAGGTTCAGAGTCTAGCATATACAGTAGCAGTGGAGTTGTTGAGATCAGTCTCCAAGTGGGAGATTGTTGGTTTTGGAGCCTGATTATCTTCCTGATAAAGAGGTCTTTTTACTTTCAGCCGTGTTTATACGCCATGAAGTATTTAAACCCCATAAGTATGTACACTCTTCCACGCGGGGGAGTGCAGAGGGGGGGTACCCCCTCTGTGGGGTCTGGAGGGGCTAATCCCCCGGCTGGGGGGTCTAGGGGCAAGCGGTCCCCCAGCGGGGGTTCAGGGGCAGCGTTCCCCAAAGGAAAAATTTCCTTGTAAATGTATATTGTAATTTCATTGTAAATCTGGACCGTTCATTATAAGGTCGCAGATCTAACGATAGAGATTATGTTAGGGTATTTTTCCCTAGAAGGCAACCCTCTTTTATGAGGGAAATGTATTGTGGCTAGGGTTGATGGTGAATATTATATTATGAGATAGGAGACTGTGAGAGAAAGAAGAGGAAGTTACAACAGGTTTGTTGTAGGTTGTATCCCTTCATATGATGGATAATAATAAAGGAAGGACCTGGAAATTTCTCTGGTGGACATAGCCCACACTGGGTGAACCACGCAAATCTGTGTCTCTATTGTATTGTGTATCTTCTGTGTTTTGTTTCCACATTTGTTTTATTTTATTGCTCCACGGTCCTGTTTTTTTAACAAAATCAACTTCAGGAGGGGGGAAAGTAGTTTCCCTGGGAGAGTCGGGGGTGGGCAGCTTCCTTCCCCTAGCTTCATACCAGGAGACCCCTTGTTTTTCCTTGCCTCTGATTCATGGCATGATGAGAGCTAGCGGTGCCCTGGGAGGAAAGACTCTGAGGGTCAGCGAGCCTGGAGAGAAGGAGTGCAAATGCAACCTCAAATTCGAGTGGAGGTCGCACCAAAGACTGTTCGCGAAACTGAGGAAGAGGTGAACCAGGGAGGTGTGGTTCATAGAATTGTGAAGGGGATAGTAAGGAAAAGAGTTCCCAAGCTCGAATTTAGGAGTAGGCAAGCCAGTCTAGAGAAGATGTGATCGAGGAAGCCCCTTTCACGGTGCGATGAAGAGTCCCATGCCGCAGAGCTTCCAATTCGTGTGTCCTGGGAGATTCAAATGGAGAATGTAGGATGGTAGCAGAAGGTTTAAACCAATGAGGTGATTGGAGTGGGGTGACGGAGTTGGAAAGATGGCAAGTGGCATGTAGTCTGGCCTGGTGGACTCCTCGTGCTGCACGCTCGTCATTGGCTCGGAAGCACCCCATCCGGGGAGAGGAATTGTAAGTGTTACCCTATAACTAAAATTTAAAATAATTTTTATTTATAAATTTCATTTATTGTAATTTCATTACTTTCACATTTTTATGGGTCGTAAGGGTGCATTTCATTACTTCGAAAATTTTATAGGCCAATAGGGCACATGCTTTACGCCAATAACTACAGGTTTTTCGGGAGTTAGGAAACAAGGAATCTGTACTCAAAGTGTTACAGAGATATCGTTATGAAGGAAGCACAAGACTCCTCTACAATGGCCATCGATTTTTTTGCGAGTTAAGCAACAACGAACCTTTGTTTACAATGTTATATGGATCTCATATTAAAGGAAGCACATGCCTCCTCTATAATGACCATTGTTGAGAAGTCATTTGCAGCGGGTTCTTCAATGGACGAGGTCCCTCTTTCCAGTCCAAATTCTATCATCCACCAAATTCGTGCACAGAATTCTCCAGCCATAGCTGTAGCGAGATATTAGGGAGAGTTGTTCTCTAAATTCAACCTCCCAACTCCAGTTGTTAAGCATTGCAGTGAATGTTACTACTTAACATTGTAGCCTTAAAGTTTTCGACTCCATAAAATTCTAAGGGAACCTTGATTGCCTCCTTCCCTTTACAATTGTTCATGGCATCTCCCACCGCAAGAATCGCCCAAATATATTCACATTATTTTCATATTTAGTCTGACCCATTATTGGGGCCGAAGGCATGCATGGCAACGAGAGAGGGGGCACGTGAGAGATGATTTGGCACCACATCATGGACATTGAAGTCAAAGGAGATGAGATTTCAAAATCCAAATGGTCAATAAGATTCATTGTCAACGACTCTTTCCTACATGAGGTAGAATCTTGTTGTCCTTGTTCTTCTTCTTCCCACTACTATTAATGTTGTTATTAACATTCTTCTTCTTCACCAATGATGACGATAGCGACTTCAACTATGATAACATCCTTCCCCCTACAAATTTTCAAACCACTCAGTGTGCTTGTTACTCACAAAGCTAACACATGAATTTTCAAACTCCTCGAGACTCAAACCTTGCAGGAACAATGCACTCATGCACATGAAAGAACCTCAAAGCACCAACAGTAGTTGCATTTCCATGACTATACACTTAGTAAGACTTGACTACACAAACAAACAAACAAGGAATGGGAACATGAGAATGGGAAGCACACCTTCAAACCAAAAAAACAGACCACTGGCAGGTATAGATATTTACATAGATAATTACATTTATTGGAAAAATAAACTCACCATATGTTGGCACAGGGGAAGACCCAGGGTTCAATGCTTACAACAATGACCAACAAAACCCTAACTACCGGCCCTTTCAGCAACACCTGTGAAGTAGATGAAGTCTCACCCGAGGTAGAGGCAGGGGTGGTTGTGGGACTCAGATGTCTGCAACCTTAGTTGGGACATACATCTGTGATTGTAACACCTTAACCAAGCACTTAGCAGTTATAGTTCATCAATATTCATCTTTAGCTTACAGCGCAGATAAACCATAATAACAAAGCATCACAGTATTCACACAGATCTAATATAATCAAGCACTAAGCACATCAATATAGATCATATCTAGCATTTATTCACATTATTCAACACTAATCTATCATATTATACTCTTCTAAGCATATATCAGTGCACTAATAATTTAATCACATAAACAAGAGAACAACCATAAAGCAAAAAACAACCACAACACAGGATATATGTGGTTCACCCCCACCCTGTAGCTACGTCCACCAACTCTTCTTGTTTATTTCTTTTTGTCAATATTCTACTTGCATAGAGCCTCAAAACCCTACTCCGCATAGGATAGGATATCTGTGCACACTCTGCTAGATCCTCCTTCCCTGAGCTAGGTTACAGCACTATGCCCTTTCGTAGTCTCTTACAATTACTTGCACTTAGCTCTACAAGTCTCACACAATATGCGCAAAGAAATTACAATTACCACTTCCACTTAGCACCTAGCATCACATAGATGCATATCTCCTTACATTGCCTAGACATCTATTTATACATTACAAAAGGGGGCTAAACATGAGTAAACCCATGGGCCGACATCCCCATACCCGTTACATAAGCCCAAAACCCAAAAGGCCCTAAAAAGAGGACAAGATCACGCGATCTCCACTTCAACTTGTGCTTCGCCTTCGAAAACCTCTCGAAGTCCCAAAAATAGGTCAAACATGACCAAGTATCCTCAAAACTTGGTCAAGGGCCAACAAGCCCCCAACACTCACTTGTGACGTGTCTAGAGTCACTCTGATCTGGGTATCTCTACTTCAAAAGCCTCGATCTTGACTCAAGCTGATTCGACATGTTGTTGCGCCACAACCTCCTACTCAATGAACTCTTGGATAACTTCTTCGTTGACAGGTCCCTCTAAACATTTTTCAGCTATAGTGACGACTTGTTCCAGTTCTGCTCCTTGGCCTTCAATCTCCACGAACAGTTGGCAAGCTTCATCCTGTATTGGTTGGATCATCTGAGTCACTTCCATGACTTTGCTATGAATGGTGTGGACCTACTGTTGAACAGTGCATTATTCTTGGGATCACTTCATCCTCTCATCTACTGACAGGGGCTTCAACTACACCTGTATTATTTCTTCTTACTATTTTTCCTTCTGGAGCTGTGACTCCAGTGCCTTCAATTTAGGATCCTCAGTGATTTTCTCATAAGTCTGGGCACTTCGATCACCTAGCTGTTTACATTCCATGGCAAGGACCATGATTCTTTCAACTGCACTTCGAGCAGTTGCTTCTCTTTGATTTTGCACATCCTGCGGAGTGTTGGGCACTATTTGTAGCTCCAGATCTATGATTCTTTGTTGAAGCTTCTGGGTAGCTTCCACGAGTTGCGCTACTTGATGATTTGATGGTTATTCTTCTTTTTGCTCTAATTTTGTCACAAAGTGAAGTGCTCTACTGACTGCTTCTTTGACTCTGAGTTGCTCTGCGAGCAACTTCTCTTTCTCTTGCTGGATCTGTGCTTTCTTGTATTCAAACTTTGTTTGGAGAGCAACCTTCTCCTACTGCAAAACTTGACGTTTCTCTATGACTACTTCTTGCACTTGCTTCAGGGCCTCTGTGGCTTGTTCTGTTTCTTCCTGTGTGTGACGAAGGTGAGCTTTGGTCGCATCAGCTAGTCTACAGAGTTGGGCAGGCTCATCTCCCAAATCTACTTCTTCTTAAGGTAGGGGCGTAGTGAACACTGCGTGACTGGATAGAAGGGCCTCCTGTACCCCTATGAGTTTAGCCTCAATTATGTCGTACATATCCTCCCTCTTGGCTTCATGTTTCTGCAAGATGTCCCGCAAGGCATCATTTACAACTGCAATGATGAAGTCAAAGTCATCGACCGTGAGCACAGTTCACATCATGGTTTTGCTAACTCTTGACTTCTTCCACGAGGTAGGTTTTGTGGGAGAAAACTTTCTTTTCTTCGAGGGATCATCCTCATCAACAACATCCCTAGGCGGTGTTACTTCGCCTTGCTTCTGTTGATCTTCTTTTCCATTTGTCTCTTCAACTTCATCATCACCTCCTCGTCCAGGTGATACTAAAGTAGTTTCATCTGATGCACTACTTAGGTCTTATACTTCTTTGGTCTCCTTCCTTCTACTGGTTCCAGGTGTGTCATGTAATTTATGAGAGGCCTCCAAGCTGTCAAGTTCAGGATCAGACATCTTAGGAGGGTCAGCAGGGATAAGGAGGTCTATTGACCAGTCCTTAGTTATCTCCTCAAGATCCTCCTCTGTGAGCTTATAGTATGACTGAAGCTCCTCTTTATGCTTGTCTTCTCGCGCAGTGATATAGATGAAGTGTCGATCTGCGCAAAACTTCATGAGAGGTATGAACCAGTAAAGGGTGCTTGGTGTCATGTGAGGGATAATGTTTATGACCCTCTTCAATTAGAGATAGTACGTGTGGAATACTGCATTTAAATGCCATTGTTTTCCCATATCTCTCGAGTACCAGAGTGTGGTGAACTTCGCAGCAAGCAGCTCGAATGGCTCAATGTCCAGGAAGGTCGCACCTTCCTACATCTCCCAAGAAGTAAATGTGATGAGGATCAGGATCCAACTAAAGTGGAACTCATAGCCCTGATCCTGAGCTTCGCGAAAATCTAATTCCATTTGGTTGACTAGATACTTTGCCCAATTCATCTGGAGTCCTTCTACACATTTCTCGGTGAGGTCAACAATGAATCATGTGACATGTGTAGGTTTTTTCTTCCTCACGAGATTTCCTACGATCAACTGGCAGGATAGGCGCACTGTGCCATTCTAGATGGAGGCTACCTTGTAGCCTCGCATCCCCTTTTCTACTTCGCCATATGTGTCTTTGATCCTCTTTGCCAATGCATGATATGTAGCCTTTCCTGGGTAGAAGTCCTGTGGGTCGGGTCCCTACATGCTCAATCTGGTGATCTTATGGATCAACGTCGGATCGACTGTGATGCGTCACTCTAGCCAGAGATAGTCGCCATTGTAACATGATAGAAAGATATTAAAAGACACGTTAACCTCCTAGTGCCTTCCAAAATGTGGAATTTTCATCACATTCAAGAGGGTGGACTGCGCGAGGTTCATACTCCATGGCTGGGGGATTATTTTTGAGGTCTTCCCCTTCGTCCTGGTCAAGTACTTGTAAGGAGAAAGCATACTATGGTTCTTGTGATATCCTAGGTTTAATTCGCTGAACTTCAACATCACGATCTTATCCTGCTACATTCTAACTGCACGTATCCCCTTCGAGAGGTACGCAATAACCATGGTGTAATCAAAGTCCCTCGGGACACTGTCACGACTCACCGCGCCAACGAAAGGTGGGATGTAGTCGGGTATGATAGTCGGGATTAACTTTGCATTTTCCAAGTCATATCGGTGCTTGGTTCTCTTCTCTGTTGCCAGTCGGGATGGTCCAGATCCATGAGCATTCGACGGAGAGGCTTGTACTCCTCTCGTTGATGATGCTTGAATACCTGCGGACATTACTTTTTTGGCCATGAGATCGATGAGAACTTCTTCGATGACTTTCTCTACGACATTGAGATCGTCCGACATGCACACTTAGATTGGATAACTCAGATGGATGAATGAATGTGCAAAGCAATGGAACAGGTGTCAATCTCAATAGACACAGTGCGATAGTAATGAGTTGGCTAGGATACAATTCGCAAAAGTATTTTCAATGCAACCGTCGACGCACTAAGTGGGAAATGGTGTAACAGATATCTCCAACGGACAAAAGGCCTTCATCAATGTGGTTATGTCTGTTGCGGTGCGGTCCTAATAGTCTGATGGTGGGATTTCTGTCCACAACTGTTGTTCTAACCATTCGAGCGTCAGGCTAACGGTTATAATGCTTTCAACGACTATATTTCTTCGCCATGTTGCGTTGTTTTTATATCTCGACGAAGTTCCAGTTTTGTAAACCTTTCGTCTATGAAGTCCCTTCTAGAACATTTTGCAACTTTTCTATCTTTGTGCTCTTCTTACTGAGCTTTCTAACCTTCTTCCCGATGATCGTTGTCTCAGTATTTCTCTTTCCATTCTGATTCTTATCTTCTTTTGGCATAGCAACTTCGCATTGTTGAGATTCTTTCATAGGGTCCAATGGCAATACTTCTTCTCTGTCTAGGGTAGGTGTTCTACTCATATGTGAGTCTTGTTGTGTTCTTTCAACTTCGACATCCAAGTTTCTTGTTCTAAGTAGCTTCGATATGTTCTCATGTTCTTCAATCAAGTGTGCTATCCTCTTAGGCATGAAATCTTTTAATTCTTTCTTCTTTTGTTCTAAGGCTTCCTCTTCTTTTCTTCTGTCCTGATCCTTCTCAATCCAAGTTTTTCCTAGTAATATAGCAAACAAGGTGTTGTTCTCAATGAATTTAACAACCTCAAATTCTTCCTTTGTTGAAGTTCCATGAGAATTCATAGATGTCTGGGTGAGTCTTCCACATAGGGTTATCATCTTTCCTCTAAATAATCTTATTCCTCCTAATGAAGGAACCATAGTAGGATTTCCTAAAATTTCCCAAGTTCTTTCTGTCATGATATTCACCTGTGTTTCTTCATCCAGAACACAGTCAATGTCGAAGTCTCCTACTCTTGTTTCTATGCACTATCTTTCTTTGAACATCTCTGGTAAGTTGATATTTTTGTGATCATTCAGCGTTTATTTTATTTGCAGTAATACAATCTCTGATTCTTTCTGGGGTTCTGCCATAGTCTTAGTTTCTTGACCTTCCTCAGGGTTTTCTTGTCTCATATTCATTCTTTCAACCTTAGAAATCATTCTAGGGAAATCTAGAACTTCATGAGCCACATATTTACAACAAAGACAACTAGGTCTTCTACCAGGGCATTCTTTAGCCAGATGTCTCGGTTTTCTACAACTGTAACAAAGGGTTAATCCTCTCCTTCTCTTAAATGATCCCCATCCTTTCTTTTACTGCGCACTAGGATCATAGTAGCTAACCTACAAAAAATTATTTCTAGGATCCTGCATCCATTTGTTAGTCCAAACATTCTTTCTATGCATAGGAATAACATATCTTTCATTATTTCTATCAGATCTACTCATATAAAACCTTCTTTCATTTAGTAGTGCCATAATTTTCAAGCTATGACAAAATTTATCAAACATACCTAGATCCATACTCTTGAGAAAAAAAATCCACTTATCTTACCTTTTTAATCAAAACTTTTCACTGTTCTTACCTTTATCAGAGTACAGAGCTTCAAGATCTTACCTCTTTTCTTCAGATCAAACTTCTCTTCTTAGCATAGATCTTCACAAGTCAAGTAGAATATTGCGCACTAGGGAAATAGATCTACGCACATAGATTTCTCTTTTCTTCAGTTCCCAGCAATCACAGTTTCAAGTCTCGACAACGGAACCATTTGTTGGCATAGGGGCAAACCAAAGATTCAATGCTTACAACAGTGCACCAAAAAAACCCTAACTATCGACCCTTTCGACAACACCTGTGAAGCAAATGAAGTCTCACCCGAGGGAGAGGAAGGGGTGGTTGCAAGACTTCGATGTCTGCAACCTTAGCTGGGAAACAGATCTTTGATTGTAACACCTTAGCAGAGCACTTAGTAGTTATAGTTCATCAATATTCGTCTTTAGCTTACAACGAAGATAAACCCGAATAACAGAGCAGTGCAGTATTCACACAGATCTAATATAATCAAGCACTAAGCACATCAACATAGATCAGATCTAGCATTTATTCACATTATTCAGCACTAAGCTATCATATTATACTCTTCTAAGCATATATCAGTGAACTAAGCATTTAATCACATACACAAGAGAACAACCATAAAGCACAAAGAAACCACAACATAGGATATATGTGGTTCACCCCCACCCTGGGGCTATGTCCACCAAATCTTATTTTTTTATTTCTTTTTGTCAATCTTCTACATGCATAGAGCCTCAAAACCCTACTCCACATAGGACAGGAGATCTATGCGTACTCTACCAGATCCTCCTTCCCTGAGCTAGGTTACAACAATAAGCCCTTTTACAGTCTCTTACAATTACTTGCACTTATCCTTGCAAGTCTCACACAGTATGCGCAAAGCAATTACAATTACCACTTGCACTTAGCACCTAGCATCACATAGATGCATATCCCCTTACATCGCCTAGACATCTATTTATACATTACAAAAGGGGCCTAAACATGGGTAAACCCATGGGCCGACATCCCCATACTTGTTACATAAGCCCAAAACCCAAAAATCCCTAAAAAGGGTCTGAGATCCTGTGATCTCCACTTCGACTTGCGCTTCACCTTTGACAGCCTGTTGAAGTCCCAAAAAAAGGTCGAACATGACCAAGGATCTTCAAAACATGGTCAAGCGACAACACCATCATTGGTTGTGAGAGACCTCCATAGTAGAAAAATAAAGAGATTTACATAGATAATTACATTTATTGCAAAAACAACTCACCATCATTGGCTGTGACGAACCTCCATAACAGAAAAATAAACTACACTAGACATAGAAAACAACAGATCAAGACCTTGGAGCTCCACATTCTGGAGTCTAAGCTAGAAAGTTTGGCTACAAAGGGACAAACAATCGAAGTGCTCAGAGTAATGATCATGTGAATGGAATGGATACGACTTTTCACAATGACCTAACCTATGTATGTATTCAAGTAAAACCTGGCATCTCATCTCTAACATATTTGGTCAAACAAAAACAAAGCCTTCCTTGCAAATTGTATGGAATAATATGGATTCCCATATTGTTGGAAAATATATTCTACAAAAGGGTTTTGGATAGAGTGATCAAAGCATATTGATTACTGCAACAATAAGCTTTTCACTTTGATGTTTAGACTCATAAATTACAATGAAACATTTTTTAATTCATTTAAGAACCATTCACATGCAAAGTCATGACTTATCTAACATATTTTTAAGTCTATTACATCTCAAAATATATTCTTAAAAGGATTTTAGACACAGTAAAAAGTTAATTAAAGTTTTTAATTTTTTTATGATTAAAAAGTATTCGGGAAGATAATTTTTCGCATTAAAAATCCAATTTCAATTTGATTCCCTCTTCATTTTTTTAAGTTTTGAAGTTATGGGCAATATTTTGAATAGTTACATAAAGTGCAAGATTTAACTTAAATGGATTGTCTCCATTTGGCTACTCCATATATGTGTGTTCAATTTGACCTTTTTATTTAATTTATTTAATTTGTTTTGCTATTAACATTACTTAAATATCTTGTTAATTAATAACCTAAATATCATTTCATATTTATTAAATGGTATTTATTTTAACAATATTTACATAAGTAGTATGGAGAATTTTTGTTTCTTCAAGATGGTCTTGAAGGATTATAAAACATTCCTTCATGTTTATTATTTTTTAGTTTATCAATATTTCAAGGTATAAAAGCAAGATTGTTTTAGATGATTTATTAAACATTCCTTATGCTTATCATTTTTGAGTTTGATCAATTGTTTAAAGTATGAAATCAACTCTACTAAAATATAAATTACTATAATTATAATCAATCACTTAGATGTGTGTTGTTTGGATACAATTCCATGTATGTTTTGTATATTTGTTATTCATTATAATTTTATGTAAATATAATATAGTTATTATTAAAGTGGTGTAAATTAATAATGTTAGAAATAATGATTGAGTGTTTGGTTCAACACAAAAGTCAATTTCTCTTTAGTTTTGGGTAATAAGTATTGCATTTCTTTAATTATTTTAATATTTTTATTAATAAAATCTAAAAATATATATATTTAAAAAAATAATATTTAAAAAAAAATAACAAATACAAAGGATGGGCAAAGAGTGAATCCTAGCAAAGTTGATTAATCATTGAATTAAGTTTAGACATCCTCGTAGTTTCAAAGAATATAATGATATCCTAAATATAGATAAAAATTTAATTGAAGACATATTATAAACTTATAAATTGAACTTGAACATATACCCTTAAATTCTATAAGAAACATTATTATGATTCAAAATTCATTTAAAGTTTCACATAAAAAAAAATTAATTTGTTTTTTATAAGGTTTTCCTATGGTTATAAATGCATTTTGTTATTAATAGTCTAGACTTAAACTTTGTCTTTTAAAATGCTATTTTTGTGGATTGAGTAATGCATGTATTGATTTTTAGTCATATTATAATATCTTATAAGATGTTGGTTTGATTATGGTTTAGGGATAAGTTTCATTTATTGTATTTTTTAAAAATTAAATATAAAAATATATCTAACTTTACTTCTAAGTAGGTTTTATGTACTGCACTTTTTACTTTGACATTCCCATTCACCCTCTTAAAAGATATACTAGTATTTAATGAAACAAGGTTGCATGGCAACGCAGTCCCTGCCGAGTTAGTCGGGAAATACATGTTGAACAATGAAACTTAGTATAACTAAATGCAGAAGTACAATGGAAGTACATAACACATATGCCATACCTTTGATATTTTGTAAAAACAATGGAAGTACAAGGGATATTAAAGGAATATTAAAGGATATTAAAGGAATATTTGAATTTATATAAAGTATATTTAACATTGTGAAGAAGATAAAAGAATAAACTATATTTTTTTATGCTAGTGAATGAAAAAACATGGAAATGATAAGAGCAAATAATTTTGAATTGTAAATATTTCAACATACATGTCATGATATAAAAAATAAATAAAACTAATAGTCAGCTGCCCTCCCAGTACAATTTGCTGACCACACTGTCAAATCTATTAATTTTCAATACATTGAATGACGTGAAGGCAGCAATAACAGGTGAAAGATATTAGCCAATCAAATGTTAGAAAAATATTTTTTTTATTATTAAAAATAATACGTATTTTGATTTCTTATGTTACAGATTTGAAATAAATCAAAAATCTATAGTCAACCCTAAACTAATAGCCAATCAACGATGAACTCATCGCTATTAGTCCCTGGCCTTTGGCAGGGACTGATAAATATATAAAGTATTGATCAATGTTTAACGATATATATATATCATTGGTAGAGAAAATAATTTGGAACATTTAATTGGACCATAAATTACGTGCATAGTTTATGGAAGGTAATTTGAAAGAAAATAATTTATTAAAGTAAATTGTTCCAAGGAGAAATATAAGATCATTCTTATCATCTTAAAAGAGTTGTCTATGATGAATAAACAATAAGTATTATATACACCCATATAATATAGGGGGCATATAAGTGGATTTTTTTGGTTTATTTGTAATTSAGATGGATTTTCATAYGAGAATATGAATGTTRCATGTATTTCATAATTTATATAAATATATGTTTATTGTGAATAATAAAGCATAATTACAATAATTTTTATTTTGTTCTTTTATATGTTATGGGTGAAATGTTTCTCAATTTTAAATATATTTAATGATTTTAAAAATAATATTTAAATAAAATAATATATTAACAATTTTAAAATTCATATCAATTATATTTAAAAATATAAAACCTAAAAAAGAATACAATAAATCTATTAAAAATATATAAATAATTACTATAAAAATAGAACTTGTATTAATAACTTACTCCATTATTTTATTGGTCCCTACTACCTCTAAACTTACGCTTAAACCCTCACCAACGAAACAAGGCATCTCCATGTTGCGTGAAGAACCCTACTTCTTTTTTATTTAATAAAGGTTCCAAGTTGCCACCACTCTTAAAACTAAYGGGAGTCTTCCATACGTATATACGGTTGATTCCTACCTATCAATGGAAAAATACGTGGATTCCTAAATTCCGTCGTATGCACGGAGTTGGTGGCGAGCATTATTTTTGGCRTGCATCATTAAGCGATAATTTTATTTCTTAATTTTAGCAAGAATTCTTTTMTGGGCATATCGTATTCTATCGGCTGCTTTATATCTTTGCATTCAGTGTTTTGGTATATTCCTATATTAACAAGTGAAATGTTTTAAAAGTTGTAAAACATTGCCTGTCGTATCCTTTGTCAATCAAACCTGGTGACGGAGTGTAGTACGTCCGCCGGAGGCAATTAAATATGTTCAATATGTTACCAGGCGGAGGCAATTAAATATGTTACCAGGTGAGTCAACTCAGCCATTAAATGCTAGTACCCATTGCCCATTGCGTTACTTCGGTCACGGCGATCATGTCTGAAAGGAATAATGAGTTGAAATTAAACAAAGGCCACCTCAGTACTCTGGACAGAAAAACATCGAAAACTGAGCAAAATGCTTGAGATTTGGCCCCTCCTGCACTACCAGATTTAATAAAAAACTATTATTACTCTTTCAATGCCCTCCCCGACTTCCTCCGAAGACGAAATTCCCGTTTCACCGGTGGCACCCCACTGGCTTCATCGTGGAGAACGCGACAGGGAATAGCAAAAACTTTAACTGTCGCAGGCACGCGAGCAGAATCGATGCCAAATCATATGTACGGTCATAGAAAAATAAATAAAACTAATAGTCAGCTGCCCTCCCAGTACAATTTGCTGACCACACTGTCAAATCTATTAATTTTCAATACATTGAATGACCTGAAGGCAGCAATAACAGGTGAAAGATATTAGCCAATCAAATGTTAGAAAAATATTTTTTTTATTATTAAAAATAATACGTATTTTGATTTTCTATGTTACAGATTTGAAATAAATCAAAAATCTATAGTCAACCCTAAACTAATAGCCAGTCAACGATGAACTCATCGCTATTAGTCAACGATGAACTCATCGCTATTAGTCCCTGGCCTTTGGCAGGGACTAATAAGACCCACTACAAACAAACAATTATTCTACTTAAAAAAATCTTCCGAAAGAAGTGAGTGTACCTAATAAGTGCAAGACCCACTACAAACAAACAATTATTCTTCTTAAAAAAAAATCTTCCGAAAAAAGTGTACCTAATATGCAATTTTTCAAAGTTTTGAATATATATTTTATTTAAAAAAATCTACAAGTCATCGCATCACTTGATCTTCATTCATGAATAAAGTGCCTAGCTTCAAAGCAATAGCAATATAAAATATAATATTGGAATTCACTTAAAAGAAAACTTTTATGTGACCTTAGCTGAGAAATTTAGGAGTAAAGTGAAATTTGAACGAGAAAGTTTTTCAAGATTGACCCACTACAAACAATTATTCTACTTAAAAAAATGTCTTTGGAAAGAAGTGTGCCTAATAAGTGCAATTTTTCAAAGTTTTGAATATATATTTTATTTAAAAGAATCTACAAGTCATCGCATCACTTGAATAAAGTGTCCAGCTTCAAAGTAATAGCAATATAAAATATAATATTGGAATTCACTTAAAACAAAACTTTTATGTGACCTCACTTGAGAATTTGGGAGTAAAGTGAAATTTTAACGAGGAAGTATTGGTGAAAATTTGGATTTAGTTAGAGAAGAATCAAATAAAATATAGTTGTGTAACTGTTCTCTGAAATGATATTTTTTTCGATGATATAAATTTGTAAAAAATTATTAATTTTTTTATTTAAATTTATTTTTAAATGTAAAAATAAATTTAGAATTAAATGATATTTTTATTTAAATTTGATGATATAAATTTATAAATATTTATAAATTTGTACAAAATTATTAATTTTTGTTATTTAAATTTATTTTTAAATGCAAAAATAAATTCAAAATAATCAAGAAAGAATAATTTAATAAAACTTTTAACCTACGACCCAATGAAACCATATTATTATAATATTATAATAAGTGCGTGAGAAATTAAGAACGGACATTAACAAATTTGAAAATTCAAAACTGCAAAATATTGATTCAATTAAATCTCCATAACATGAACTATACATCTTCCCGACCGTATATTTGACCGTCAATCCATATCCACAACTTTGCGAACTTATCTTCCTACATTTGAAAGGTTGGTGCTGTTCTCTCCCCACTCCATTCCCTCGCGTTTAGTCAAATCCCCACTTTCGATTCCAATCTCCTCTGCAATGGAAGCCTTATTCTCAATTTTCACAGCCTGTTTGAGCTCTCCCACTACTTCGCTCGCGCTGGGCCTCGAAGACGGGTCGGCCTGAACACATCTCATCGCTACTTTGGCGACAAGAGTGATGGATTTCATGTCGTAATCTTCACCCAACCTCTTGTCTATAATTTCAGTTATAATAGAGCCATTTTCATCCATCTCCAATAGATACGGTGTCACCTGTAAGTATGCCATTAATTATAGTTACTCTGTAGAAGAAAATACACTGCAAAATATTTATATATTTATATGTTAGATGATTCATGAGAAGATTCCTTACCCATCTAAT
>ML781286.1:179026-191363 GCA_009831015.1 Picea engelmannii | reverse complement strand
TTTTCCATCTAACACACGACTTCCTAGACTTCTTCCAAAAGTGATTTCCCAAAAGCACCACAATTCTAGCCTGGCGAACTTGTGAAAAATAGGTATCAAAATGACACCTATAACTACAAGACAATAAATCTTGTGTAAAAGTTGAGAGAGGTTTATGTTTTTGAATATGTCCTTGATAAAAACCTCTTTTGGTTTTCTAAAATTCACTTCCAGTTGTTAGTAAAACACAAAAATAAAACATGACTAAAACAAGAAAAATAGAGTGTTTTTTTATCTGAAAACCTAGGCCTCTAAGAGAATTGAATATATCCCAAACCATCATGTATATTAAAATACTGAGAGAGATTATTGTGTTTTGGTATGTTAGGAACAAAAACCTCCTCCATGTTTCAAAATTACTTTCCCATATGTTCAAAATCCCATCTTGAAGTTGGTTACTCAAAACTTACAGAAGTGTAGTGTGCTCTTAGTAGAAACACAGTGTGGTTTTTGAGAGTGTTTTTGAAGGCCTTCCCAGAGTATTTTTGGGCTGAAAGTGGTATGGTTAGAAATTTTATGATGTCATATACACAATGGAACCATCAAGCACTGCAAATGCCTTCTCCAAACCTCTGAAAAACTGACTTGAAGTCAAGCTATCCAAATTTGCAGAAACCCTCCTATAGCGACTCTATTTGGGGAATTTCTCTCAAATAATAACACCTGTGCATAAAATGGAGTTTTTTTTTTCTTGGTATAGTATTGACAAAAACCTCTTTCACTTTTGTCAAGACTCAAATTCATCTTCCTTAATTCAGAAACCAATTTTGAAGTAGAACTTTGACCAAGATAATCATTTGAAAATTTATGACAAGGAATGATGACATGACCATGATGAAAATTTATGACCTTGGATGAGTGGAGGGAGTAGTGATAACACCTAGACACACCAATGACAATTTTACAACCAAGATATGTCAAATTTTATTTTGAAAATATAACAATTTGACCTAATAACCCTATCAATCACATGAAAGAGTAAATTTGATCACTCGTGACTAACAAAAATGACATATACTAACAAAAGGCTTGGTTTGTACTAGTAGACATGGTGAACATGATAATTTTTATTTCCTTTCATCAATCTATAACAATTCAAACAATTGTTCCTCTTTTCATAAGCTTGTAATACATATGGCAATAAGTATTTAGCAGTTGTTATCGCTCTGTATTTGTCAAAAAGAGTAGTTAAGTATACAAAGTCTTATATAGCATAAACATAAAAATGCACAACAATCTTGTAACACACACAATGATGTCAGCAATATATAATTTAGCATACCAATACAAACAACTGCTGATATAATATCCCAAGAAATTGTAAAAAGACAGTATGACAAAATTTTGATAGAAATCCTACTTCCTCTTCTCATGGGTTTGCTATACAAATGGGCAGTGCTTAGCGTTTCTTTTAGCTCAAAAAACTCCCCCAGACCGAAGGTATGGAATTTCCTCGTGCCATGAATTAGAAATAGGTCTTTACTTTTTTTAGAGGGGGGTTAGCAATAGGCTTCTTAGTCTTCTTGCCCGATGAGGTTGCAGGGGTATCAACAAGTTTCTTGGAATTTTGGTCCGGTAAAGGAATAGCTTGAGCATGAGGGTTTGGGTGGAGTAACAATCCCTAGATCAAGATTCTTCTTGCTAGTCTTGATTGTAATATGAGGGTTTGCAAATTGGTAAATGAACTCATCCCATGTTTTCCCAAATTTGGCTAAGACAAGTAGTTTGACAAGGCCATGGTGAAATAAGTTGTTATGGGGATTAGTTACATTCTTCCTTACTTGGGAAGACATCTTCTAAAGACTATTCAAGAAGTAAAAGGAAAAATTCAATGGCTTATTGAACTAAAAGTGAGCTATCAATCGAAATTTACAGGCTTTAAAGACAAAATATCTACCTTCACATGTAATCAATCTGGTGATGACTATGAGAGGGTTGATTGGCTCCTCTTTTATCCACTCCTTGGAGTATCCCTTAGCTCCAGAGATGTTCTGAAATTCAGTTTTGAAAACCCTGATATATCTTACTCTTGGCAATTGGTGGTGTTTAAACCAGGGGTCTCCAACTCTTGGGAGCTTTGTGGCTGAGGCAATTGATTTCTCAGAGATCACAAATATAGTGAATAAGAGCAGAGAAAGACAAGAGTGTTCCATTATTTTTTTTTTTCCATCGTGCTCACACAATCCATTCCTCTATCTCACATTTTATAAGGCATGTAATCATAACTCTATAATGAATAGTTTGTAATGAAAATAAACCGGTCAAGTGGTCTGTTAAGGAAATGTATAGTAGTTTATAACACACATGGAATTAGCATTTCAAAAATAGAATAATTGTTGATATAATCGCCTGTATTATGAAAACAACACACATAAATTTTTACAAAGATTTACTTCTTCTAGGCAATGTTATCATTTGTCAACTCATGAACCCCTCCCCCACACCTAAGTATTGTGACACCTCACAATAAAAAATATAGAAAAGCAGTCAGTTCTCCAAATAGTTGAAGATTTACAACTTGTTAAGTGTAGAGATAAATTTCACAGATTGGTTTGATGAGACGGTTAAAATATGGCCCCACCTATAGGATAAGAGATCCTATATATAGATAAGAAGAGGTAGGAAAGAGAGTTTCAATATAGTCTCATAGTTAGTTTGCAATGGAAAGTTTATGGAGTTCATTAACCTTACCTTAACCATACATACTTCATGTCAGCTTTGTCTATAAGTAATGTCGTACATTAGGACAAATTTAAACTTTTTTTTTTTTGGTCAGATTATCATCCTCGCCAGGTAGAATGCTCCACTGCCAGCAAGCTTGTTCAGTACTCCGACGGGTTTACCTAGTCATACCACAGGCCAATACTTGCTGCCAATAGACTTGTTCAGTATCCCGATGGGTTAGCCTCTTACACCCTCAGAGAATGGCCCTCCATCTTTTAATATTTTATTATAAGATTGCTTTATGCAAGAAGATGGGGGGATAGCTCTGAAAACAATTTTTTTTTTTTTTTTTTCAATTGGATGGTATTTATGTTAGAGGATGACTTTATGTTATGTTCTTTAGTGATTGTCTTGATGTAAGGGGTACTTAAGAGGACGTGGCCTATCTAAAGATGTGATATAATAAAGCTATTTAGTGTGTAGTGGATGGTACCATTGAGCAAGAATAGAAAGGTATCTCTAGGCTCAACTCACTTTCTTCTTTTGCAAGTTATTGTGATGTTTCCATGACTAACCACTAATCATAACTCCTTGTTACTCTTTAATAAAGATACTTTACTCACTTACTCAAGTTTCTTAGAGAAACTGTATGAGAGACCTCTAAGATTGATGGTTATGGTGTCACTTCCTTATATAGTGGTGAAGGTTCAAGAGCAACTGCTATTTAAGATGGCTTGTGAAAAAGAAGATGAAATTCTTTGCAAAAATATGGCTAATTACAACAAGTCATTATTCATTTGATGCTTAGCAGACAACAAGGTTCAAATATAGCAATGTTTTTGAAGAAAATCCTTCTTTTACATTTCCTTGGAATTGTCTACCCTTGGTGATATAAATACCTAGATAGATCTCTAAAACTGTTTGCAAAAACCACACTCTAAAATATAATAAACTAATGAGATCAATGAGATCAAGTCATAGGAACATGTATCTCATAGTTCTCTTATTAAAAAAAACCGTAAAATGAGGCTGCATTAAACTTTAAGCTAAACTAACAACATGGAACTTTTATTTACTATCCTACCCTACCTAAAAAGAAAGGGAAAATATTTATTCAAGTGTAAGAACTCTTCCAATGTAACCATGTGCAGAGAAATATAAGAAACATACTCATATCCATATATGAAAAATTTACCGCGGTGATTACCTGGATATGAAGAACAAACCAACCTACTTGTTTTGGAATCAGAAGGTGTTGAAGAAGAGAATAGTATTGTGGCCTGATGACCTCTTGAAACCAAATTTCAATGTAATCTTGATGTTTATCAACAATAATTTATATGCTCTCCTTCATCATGCTATGCAGATCATGTTCTTTTGGATGATTGATTTCTGAAGTACATAAAGGATCTATTGAGATGGATGTTGAGAACTCCTCAATCTCAGGTCTTAATGATTTCTCTCCACTGGATGTAGTCCATAATTTTTCATCTTCCTTTTCATTTTGGCAAGGAAAATCATTTTGTAGCTCATAGGACCTTGATTATTCTAATATTTCTGGATAGGTATTCAATTTCTTGGCTATTGTCAAGATGTGTTCTTCTTGAGAAGAAGAGATCCCAGCTACTACTAGTATTTGAGAGAGTTCTTCAAAACTAATGGTCACCTTCGAATTCATTCTCCTAGTGGTGGTAAGAAAACAAAGGTTGTGTTGGTTGGTTCTGTAGAGGGCTTGAGTGGTCTTGCCTCATGTCCCACTATTATTGATGCTTCAGCTTTTGTTCTATAGTGCTCCTTGTTTTAGTCTCTTTAGAGACTTCTTTAGCTCTTTGGGTTGAGCTAACTACTATTTTTTGGTATTGGTTTGTTGAGTTTATGAGTGGAACATTCCTTCCCCCAAAAAGGTCAGAAGGAACCTTGGTTGAAAGGTCTGATTTAGATTTAATGTATCTACCTTTTGGGTCTCTAGGTCTGTTCATGAAAGAAAACAAAAACAAAAATAAAAACTACCATTGGGTTTGTGGGAGCCTACAATAGCAGATGCGCAGTTTCTTATCTCTCGTCTTAAAGTTCCCCTGTCACCAATCTAATGCTAAGGTCTAGAAATTATCTATTTCCTACCTTGAGACAACCCCGTGGCAATGACGCCAAAAATGATGGGTGTTCTATATGCACTAAAAAGACACTAAAAACCCTCAATTAAATTGTCAACTCGGGGTAAGTAAACTTAGAGTTGTAGCAAAATGTATGCCAAGGTAGAAGGGCTGGTAGTAGTATAGTTTAACTAAGGAAGTGGTTATCTAAGGGTTAATATACTCAGGAAAAGACTACTAATGATCAAACTCTACTAAGAAACTCAAACTATGTACCTTAAGTAACCTTTGAACGAAGGATCGATGGATAGTTCTAGGAAAGCAAATGAAAACCCTACTTAAAGAAAACTAGTTCAATCATAACAATAAGAAAAATAAAACTATTCATCTAATAAGCAAATAGCAACAACAAACTACTTCAACTAGCCTACTTAAATTCAATAAGAAACTATCATATGAAAGAAAGAAAATAGACAAGCAAGAAACTATCCTATTAAAGAAACTAAACAACTAACTAGCCTAGGATGACTTCTACAACAAGTAAACTAATCAATAAGAAACTAATTAAACTAAGAAACAAGTGAACTTTATTCTTAAACTAATCTTCACAACTATTTCTAATTTACAAAAGGAAATCTACTAAATTGAAAGCAAAGAGTAACTAACAATTCATCCTTAATCTATGATAAGAAAACTACTCTTTAATATACCAAAGAAAAATACTAGCTATCCTACAACAACAAGAGAACTATCTTCTGATCTATGAAAACAAGAAACTATCTTCTAATCTATGAAAACTCAAATATAGTGTTGATGGTTGTGTGAATGTCTCCGGTGTCCTATAATATCATGATGACACTTAACAATGAAAGATAATTCAAGAGGGATAAACTCGATATTGATTTCAATAGCAAAGTGAAAAGTGTGAATTAGGCAATCCAGTGAAAACTTAGCCATTATGGAAACGACATCAATTATCCTGCATATCCATGTGATTGTTCAGTCATGCATTAACCATTAACAATATAAAGATGCCATTCTATGAATTTTAATTTCACTCTAGACTACTTGAAGCAAACTCATACTATACTAAACTCAATATCTAACTATGAATTGAAATTGAAACCTAGATCTAAGAAACAAATTGCATGAAATAAATTAAACTAATCCTATTTTAACAAATTAAATTGCAATTGGAAAATACTTATAAAGACATAATCTTGAGTCATATTTCCATTTTAGCATATAACAAGATAAGCAAACTAAGAACTAACTAAGAAAACTAAATAAGCAAATTAAATAACAATTAAATCAGCAAACTATAAATACAAACTAAACTAACAATTATCCATCCATCAAAATTTGTCAAAGAAACTATTAATTCTGTTCTACTATGTTTTAACTCTGTTTTAGACTCTATTTCAGCATGTAGAAATTCTAGCTATCTTCTAATTACATACAAGGGTTAGTGTTTAAGCTTGCAAGATTGATTCTACTAACTAATAACTCATTACATACTAACAAGATTCCTCATAATAACCTGCAAAAACTAAATTAAACCTATTAAATAATAAACAATTTAAATAACGAAGAAGCAAAATGACAATTCATGTACAGAAAAATAAATAAAAAGACATCTACAATATCTAATTCTCAAACAAACTCATAAGATAGTTACCCATAATGTTGGTGCCCCCCCCCAACAAGTCGTATTCACTCTTCAAATGCACGCCACTATCTTCAACAACACAAATTCACCATTAGAACTAAAAATGTAGTTTTACAGAATTCTGGCAAAATGAAAATGGCAAAACAGAGGGAAATTGTATTTTCCCTCTAACACACGACTTCCTAGACTTCTTCCCTATTGTATGACCACCACGGTGGTATTTATAATCTTTACAGACTGAGGGCTTAACCACTGGAGGGTCGAACCTCTTAAAAAAACATTAAATTACATTTAATGATGCCCTAACTATCGAAATGAGGTGAGGAAATAATTTCCCAACATAACAACCCAAATCGAGTTGTCAAGAGTTCAGTAGCTGGAGGCCATGAGCACGAGAAAAACCCATGTCTCTGATTCGTCCATCACTGGGTGCCAATACCATAACCACCAAATCGCCCATCGTTTTTGTGCAGGATGAAGTGTCGGACAGAGTGTCAAATGGAGTACTGGACTGAGTGTCGGATGGAGTGCCAGAAGCAAAAACAAGCTGCGATTTTTTTCTGTGACATACAAAACATGAATTAGTCTCTTGGGATCATAAAAACATACTAATTTTAAACTCAAAATCATTGCAAAATACGAATTATGCATACCTGGTGTGGATCATAGCGTTTTGACACCAAAACTCTTCAAAAACTTTTTCAAAACATGAAAATGCATATACACATTCGACAAAAAAGATCTAATTAACGTCATAAAATCGGTCATATCATGGGCCCAACAACAAGCATGTAGTTGGAAGGGTTGGACCTTTTTAACCAATCTAGATACATCGGATTCTTTTGTGCAGAAGGAATCTTTACACTTTGCTACAATCTTGTCGACCTGTTTCTGTTGGATAGAAGGTGCTTGGGCCGAGGTTGTAGTGGTTGCAGTATCATTTTCTTAACCTTTTGAACATATTGTGAAGAAGCTGAATTTTGTAGTATGAGATACTACCTTGCGACACTTTTTAGGTGGAACAGTAGTCAGAACTACCTTTGGTATTCTATAGAGATGACCCCCCAAACAAGCAATGGCACTACAGGGTTGAGACTCATAAACAACATGGCACTTCCACATATATGGTTGGCCCAAGAGAACATCACATACATCCAGTGGGGAAAAATCACATAATACCTCATCCTTGAAGGGCTATATGTCATATGACAATTGACACTGCTGGTTGACACGAATATCCCATACTTGGCGAAGCCACCCGATGTTGTACAGTCGTGAGTGTGGCATTGTCGAAAATACCAATTGTTTGACGACCTCTGTTGAGATGAGGTTCTTTTGGATTCCACTATCAAAAATAAAATAAAGTGGGGTCCCCTTCACCCACATATGTGAATGAAAAAGGTGCTCCCCCTCTTTAGGATCTGTTGGTTCTTCTGGTTGAATTTTTGCAGTCACGATAATAGCAGTGGGGTCTGTGTCGATGATTTGTCTTTTACCAGTATTTTCAAAATCAGATTCTGAATCAGGGTGTGGCTCATTGTCTTTGATATTGGCCACCAATGACTATTTTGAGTGACATTTATCGGTGTTGTGCTAGGGGATTTTGTGGAAATCACACCATTTTCCGGTGTCCTTCTTTGTCTTCCCCTAACCCTTGTTTTCTTGTGGCTTGGACTATTTTTTGGGAGAATACTTGTTAGGGCCATCTTTGTCATAGTTTGGTTGTTGCGTATTTGTAGACCCAAACTCCCATTTGTTTTGGTGCTTCAATTTCTACTCAAATTTAACAACATATCGATAAGCAGCATCGAGGGATGAGATGTCCAAAAAATCCATTTCAGTCTGGATGTATTCATGTAGAGCCCCATGACATTTCATAACCAAATGTCATTTGGAGTCTTTGATACCCAGCTTGGTGCACAAGGTATGGAAGGTATTTTTGAACTTCGTAACTTCTTGGCCCCTCTCTTGCCGCAGTGTGGTCCATCTCATGTACTGGTCCTCATAGTTGCCAATAGGGTAATATTATTTCTTTACTGCATCCACAAAAAAATCCCAAATGGGCTCAACCCCATATATTCCAGACTCCTCTGTGGAATTTTTATCTCAGTAAGTTTCCCACAAATGTTTGACATGGGGGAGATATTTAAGGAGTGTGAAGGTGATATTTTCCTTGTCAGAAAAATAGTGAACAGAGAAATAACCTTCTAGCTGATTTAACCATTTGTCTAGGGCTTCTACATCTATCTGTCCTTCAAATACAGGAATATAAAAATTAACTTGTACCTTGAAAGGCGAGGTTCTTCCAAAGTGGTCGCTTGATGAATATGCGCCTGTTGCTATCGGTAGGCATTGAAGGATGTGGGAAAAATTCTCCATCATTTTGTCCCTCTATCGCGTGAGAGCTTGCTCAAGCAACATATTGATAGGATCATCTTCTCCATCGTTTTTATTTTCTTCCACCATTGAGGGTTTCTTGGGTGTGGGAGAGATATTGTCCTTAAGAGAGACAAGCTCGAGACCCAACTTGCTATACTCAGACCTCATCGGGGATATTCACTGAAAAATGATCAAGAGTAGCCTGCTCTGGTACCACTTATCTGGATTATTTTCGGCACGAATGAGAGAGTAGATATAACAAAGAAATGCATAGAGATATCTCATATATTCAATAATATAACATAAATGTATTATATATGCAACCATAAACATAGATATATAGTAATACACGATTTCTATTAATGAAAGAAATGTACAGACACTGTAAAAATACAGAGTGAAAGACTCGCTAGAATGGTGGTAGCTTATCTCTGAGAAGAGATGTTATAGCTACTCACATTTAAAGGAAGATGATTACAATAGGGATCTAAAGGAATTTTTACAATAAAAAGGAATGCAAAAAACCCTAGACATCCAAAAACCTAACCCTAGGAGATGAAGCACCAAAAGTCATGTGGGCCCCGTTTGGGTAAGTTAGTACATCAACTTCCTGGGGCCGTAACGTTTGCATACGATCTCCGTTTTAGGTGTATGATAGCCCGTTGGAAAGGTATCATCAATGAGATTCATTTTGGGGGATAAATCATGCCTTAGGCTATCATTGAGAATATCTATCCTGAAAAACCTTCATTTAGGCCTTGAAAATGGCCCCAGAAGTTAAAAAATGCTAAAAATAGTAAATTGCCAAAATTGCCAGAAAAACATTTTGAGCCAGTTGGAAATGGTGGGTGGCCACCGATATCCACCTGGATCAATCCTCCCTCCTTATGAATAAATTGTCTCCATTGCGTTAAGTTCCCGAGGGAGAGGAAAAAGCGTTTGTTGAATCTGAGTCTTGGTGAGTTGCTTGCCTTGCTGGAGACGTTACGTTGCTCGGTTTGTGGAAGGCTATCACGAGCATGTGGCTGGAAGGGTTGGATATTTTTAACCAATYAGTATACATGAGATTATTTTGTGCATAAAGAATATTTACACTTTTCTACAATCTTTTCGACCTRCTTCTGTTGGATAAAAGGTGCTTGGGCCGAGGCTGTAGTGGTTATAGTATCCTTTTGTTCACCTTTTGAACAGATTGTGACTRAATTTTGAAGTATGAKATACTACCTTGTGACACTTTTTAGGTGTAACAATAATCGGAACTACCTCTGGTATTCTATAGAGATGACCCTCGAGAAAAACAATGACACTGCGTGGTCGAGAATCATAAACAACATGGCGCTTCCACATATATGATTGGCCCAAGAGAACATCACAGGCATCCAGTGGGGAAAAATCACATAATACCTCATCCTTGAAGGGTTGGATGTCGTATGACAATCAACACTGCTGGCTGACATGAAGATCGCGTACTTGGCGAAACCACCCGATGTTGTATGGTTGCAGGTGTGGTGTTGTTGACAATCCCAACTGTTTGACGACCTTTGCTAAGATGAAGTTATTTTGGCTTCCGATATCAACAATAAAATGCAGTGGGGTCCCCTCGACCCACATCTGTGAATGAAAAAGGCCCTCCCCCTCTTCAGGATCGGTTGGTTCTTGTGGCTGAATTTCTTCGATCGCGATAATAGCAGTGGGGTCTGCGTCGATGATCTGTCTTTTACCAATATTTTTAGAATCATATTCTGAATTAGGGTTTGGCTCCTTGTCTTTGATTTTAGCTACAAATGATTGTTTTGAGCGACATTCATCGGTGTTGTGCTAGGGGATTTTGTGGAAATCGCACCATTTTCCGGTGTCCTTCATTTTCTTCCCATGACCTTTCTTTTCCTATGGCTTGGACTGGTTTTCGGGAGACTTTTTGTTAGGGCCATCTTTGTCATACTTTGGTTTTTTCGGATTTGCAAACCCAAACTCCTGTTTGTTCTGGTGCTTAAATTTATGCTTGATTTTAACAACATATCGATAAGCAACATTGAGTGATGAGATGTCCAGAAAATCCATTTCAGTATGGTTGTATCTGTGTAGAGCTCCATGGTATTTTAGAACCAAATGTCATTCAGAGTCTTTGATACCTAGCTTGGTGCGCAAGGTATGAAAGTTATTGGTGAACTCCAGAACTACTTGACCCCTCTCTTGCCGCAGTGTGGTCCATCTCATATACTAGTCCTCATAGTTGCCAACAGGGTAATACTGTTCATTTACCGCATCCACAAAAAATCCCAAGTGGGCTCGGCCCCATATATTCCAGACTCTTATGTGGAACTTTTATCCCAGTAAGTTTTTCACTAATGTTTGACATGGGGGAGATATTTAAGTAGTACGAAGGTGATATTTTCCCTGTTGAAAAAATGGTGAACAGAGAAATAACCTTCTAGCAATTTTAACCATTTTTCTAGAGCTTGTCTATCTATCTGTCCTTCAAATACAGGAATATCAAAATTAAGTTGTACCCTGAAAGGCGATGTTCTTCCAAGGTTGTCACTTGATGAATATGTGCATGTTTCTATCGACAGGCGTTGAAGGATCTAGGAAAGATTCTCCATCATTTCGTCCCTTTGTCACGTGAGAGCTTGCTCAAGCAACATATTGATAGGATCATCTGCTCCATCGTTTTTCTTTTCTTTTTCCATTGAGGGTTTATTGGGTGTGCGAGAGTGATTTTACTCAAGAGAGACAAGTTCGAGACCCAACTTGATATACTCAAATCTCATCAGGGACATGCACTGAAAAACGATCAAGAGCAACTTGCTCTGATACCACTGATCCGAATTATTTTCGGCATAAAATGAGAGCGGAGATATAACAAAGAAATGCACAGAGATATCACAGATGTTCAATAATATAACATAAATGTATAAAATATGAAACCATAAACATAAATATACAGTAATACATGATTTCTATTAATGAAAGAAATTTACAAAGATTGTAAAAATACAGAGTGAAAGACTCGCTAGAATGGTGGCAACTTATCTTTGAGAAGAGATGTGGCGGCTACTCGCATTCACAAGAAGATGATTACAATGAGGCTCTGAAGGCATTTTTACAATTAACAGGAATTCCAAAAACCCTAGACATAAAAAAACCTAACCCTAGGAGATGAAGCGCCAAAAGTCGTGTGGGCGTCGTTTGGGTAAGTTAGTACATCAACTTCTCGGGGTCGTAAATTTTGCATACGATCTTCGTTTTAGGCATATGATATCCCGTTGGAAAGGTATCGTCGAGGAGATTAATTTTGGAGGATAAATAATACATTCAGATAACATTGAGAAGATCTATCCCAAAAAACCTTCATTTTGGCACTCAAAATGGCCTCAAAAGTTAAAAACTGCTAAAAATAGTAAATTGCCAAAATTACCAGAAAACTGTTTTGAGCCAGTTGGAAAAGGTGGGTGGCCACCAATATCCACATCAATAAATTTTCCTTAGTGCA
>ML781285.1:817524-840150 GCA_009831015.1 Picea engelmannii | reverse complement strand
ATATCATAGGAGTGAGTAGAATGTGGATATCTTAGAGTATTTTCACTGTCAATTCATTAAAATGTATATATAGCATGTCTTACTTTTTGTCACTGGTTTTGGAAAAATATTTTCTCTTTCCATCAATTATGTTTTGTGTTTTGGAAAATGTTTTTTTTTTTTTGAAAAATGTGTTTTTGGGTGTATTTTATTTTATTTTTTTAATTTCATAAAAGTCGAGTGATGTAGATGGGTAAAAATATTCTAACAAATCTATTTTTATAATAAAAATTGTTTTTTCTTGTAGTTTGTGCATAACCATTATGTTAAAATGTTTTTTTCTTCAATTTATTTAAGTTCGGTTAAATTTGTTTTTCTTTATGTCTGATGTTTTATATTTTAGGTAAATTAGTTCGAGAGGTGCATAGTTAACTTTATGAGAGAGGATTTTCAATTAGGTTTGGAAAAACCACAGTTTAATTGATAGATTGTCGATGTTGGGTTATGATTGGGTTATGATTTAGGAGAAACGCTTTTTATAAATGCTAAATGTATAAAGAGTCTAAATACCGGCTGGGAAAAATCTTAATTTAATCAAGTTTATTTATAAGTTATATTTAAATTATTCAGATTTTAATTTTATAATTTGTTCTTGGTTTTTTATATTATTGGACTTATCAAATTATTATAAATCTTTTATTATTTCAAAAGGTTTTTTTATTTTTTAAAACTATTAAATTTCTTATCTTTATGAGAGTATTAAGATTTATTGAATTAAATTTGTTTTTTAATTTTAAAACTTATGGTTTTTTTTAAAGGTGAAAGTTTTAATTATTATTCTTTTTTATTAGGGGCAACCAAATTTCATTAAGTTCTAGACCATTATCTCTATTAAGGTTGTTTGGATTTCTTTGGATTTCAATCGCTTCTCTGATGCGACGTTTAAATAGGTGATCCTCCTTTGCCAGAATTTTTGTCTCTTCAAGGCGTACATGGTGTTTTGTTTTCAGGGAGTGTTCTGCTAAGGCTGAAGTACGAATGTGCTCATTCTTTATGTTGGCTCCATGTTCTTTAATTCTAATTTGAAAGGAGCACCATGTTTCGCCGATGTAACATTTACCACATGAGTATTCAATCTTGTAAATTCCTTTGCATTTTTGTGGATCAAGTTTATCTTTAACGAATCGCATATTTTGTTTGATGGTTTCATGTGGTTTGAAGGAGGTCTTGATCACTTTTTTGCTTGTTGTAATCGTTTTGGTCTAAAAGAACAGTTGTGCCACCTTTATCTGCTTTAAGAATGACTAAGTTTTCATTATTTCTGAGGTTTTTTAAAGTTGCACGTTCTTCCTTACTAATATTGTTTATTGGAGGTTTGGCCTTTCTAAGAATGAGGGAGCAGTCTTGTCTTACTTGGTTCTTGTCATCGTCGCTTAGGGTTTGAATGTTGTTCTCAATACAACAAATAATGTTGTCGATTGGTATGGTGCTTGGGGAGACAGCAAAGTTTAAACCTTTCCTTAGAACGCTAAGCTCGACATCTATAGGTTCGTATGATGACAAATTTACCACCTTCTTGTTGTTGGTATCCACTTTGTTGGAAACTACATTGTTGGTGTCTTTTATGTTAGAATCTACATTGCTGGTATGGGCGCTGATGGAGTTTACGTTTCTGGTTATGTTGCCTGCGCTAGTGTGTATGTCTGTGTTGTTAATATTTTCATTGTTAGAATCGGTATTGCTGGTGTAGTCTACGTTTCTGGTGTAGTTTTTGTTCTTATTGCCCGTGTTGGTGTGTACGTTTGTGTTGCTAGTATCTTCTTTGTTAGAATCGGTATTTTTGGTGTCGTTGCTAATTTTTCTAGTGTATTCGTTGATGGAGTCTTCATTCTTGGTGTCCGAGTTAGTGCATACGTCCTCCTTTTTTGTGTTGCTAGTATCAACATTGTTGGTATCCACGTTGATGCTTATGTCTGGGTTACTTTTATCAATTAATTTATGCAGTTTAGATCCATGTCTCTTGCGAGTGCATACATCTTCATTCTCTGCTTTAATGGCGGTCATAACATCTAGCTTTTTCCATAGTTCTGGTTGTATGGTATGTGCGAGTTTAAGATGGAGTTTGAACGTCGTTTTGGAAAGGTATTTGAGGTTGCACCTAATCCTTTTGATTTCGCCTCTAGTTATGGACAGACCTAGCTTAAAGAAGGCCGATTTATTCCATCTGTTCTTTGTCTTGTGCTCAATTTGTGCAAATTTTGGAAGAACGTTCCTATTCCTGCAATTTTTTAGAAAATCTAAGTCAGCGGCTCTCTTTTTAATTTTAACCCGAAGCTTTTCAAGATCACGAATTTCATCCAGAGTTTTCCTTCCGTACATGAAAATAATTTGTTCAATAAGATTTATGTGGTGAGGGTTTTCAGTCAGGTTCGGAAAAAACACAGTTTCGTTGATAGATTGTCAACATTTCAGATCCATCTTCAGGACAAAAAGTCTGGGTTATGATTTAGGAGAGATGCTTCCTATAAATGTTAAATGTATAGAGGAGAGCCTAAATGTTGGTTGGGAAGAACCCTAATTTAATAAAGTTTATTTATAAGTTATATTTAAATTATTCAGATTTTAATTTTATAATTTGTACTTAGTTTTTTATATTATTGGACTTATCAATTTATTATAAATCTTTTATTATTTTAAAAGGCTTTTTTATTTTTTTTAAACTATTAAAAAATTTATCTTTATGAGAGTATTAAGATTTATTGAATTAAGTTACACTAAATATAACTTATAAATAAACTTTATTAAATTAGGGTTCTTCCCGGCCGACATTTAGGCTCCTATCTATACATTTAGCATTTATAAGAAGTGTCTCTTCTAAATCATAACTCGAGCTTTTTGTCCCAAAGATGGATCCTGATATGGATCTGAAACGTCGACAATTTATCAATGAAACTATGGTTTTTCCAAAACTGACTGAAAACCCTCACCATAGAAATCTTATTGAACAATTTATCAAAGTGTTTTTTTTAAATGATTCGAGGTATTTTGTGTTAATTTCTTTTTATGTTAAAGATAAATACAAATAATTGAATAAGTGTTCATGAAGTTATAACATTTTTTTTTAGAAAAAGTGTATACCCATTATTGTACAAAACATTGAGATAGAAACTATAATGGCTAAAGTTATGTTCATGGTTCATGAATATATTATGTAGTATGTCCATTTTGGATCACTGAAATAATCAAGGTTCCTTGTTCCAATTTGTTATTATCAAATTCTCCTTAGAGGAAAAGTCTCAACTTCTCCAGGGGGAAAACTTAAGGACATAAATAGACAAACTATCCACTCTCACTTTGAATATAAAATCCTTAGAAATTTGAATATTTTTAAAAAAATATTGCCAAAAAAATTGTACTTTGCATATTAAGGACTAATAAGATTTGTCAAATTATCTAGATTCTAAGATAAATTTTCATCCTTAAAATTATACTTGGGGAATTCCTTATACTAGATCTTAAGTCTATCGTTTTTAAGCACAGGTGAATGAAAAAGGCTAGGATTCAATTATGTAAATAAAGTTGACCAAAGATGCTTAGATATATCTTGAATGATTAATGACTTGATGATCAAATACCAAATGGTGAAGTGTTTCCGAGTGTTTATTATGTTTGGGTTATCTTATATGCATCAAACATTTATTCACTAAGTGTTATTTTTCCCATGATCATTCAAATGCAAGTGCTTGTAAACCAAAGATATTCTAGGTAAGACAAAGAAAGGAAAAATGGCTTCCAGTCCAAAGGTGTGCCTTGTGCTACAACTCTCAGATATACCTACAAGCTTGAACACCCACAGTACGACAGTAATCTTCTCGAATGTTGTTTTTGGTGCACTGTAACAATCTGGCAATCTAATGGTTGGTTTCAGGTCACCTATGGGACCTCTGATATACCCAAGAGTAAGTGGAAGTAATGTCCATGTTCAAATGTTGTCTAATGCAATACTACTCGAATGGGTACCAACAGGGGTCACAAGGACTTGCAACAAGATAAGACAAAAGCTCAAACCTCCACAACTCTCATGTACCACTACATGTAGTGCATCCCAAGTCGCAGTTTTATATCTTTAATGATAGCTCCTTATTGTTATTTATAAATTCCAGGACATGTCTCTAGTCTAAAAATGACTAAGAGTCTTGCCCAACAAAATGCCCATCATCATGATATCCATCATAACTTCCATTTTAACATGAAATGTTCAAAATTAGGTAAATCATAAATTAAAATGCATAAAAAAGAAAGAACTTGAAATAAAAGTCACACCCTTTAGATTTGTGTTTTATTAATGTTGATTTGCTTACTCAAGGTGAGGTATTTGGTATGTTTTATGTAAGGAATGTTTCTTGAAAAAAATGCAATGTGATGAAGCATGTACAACATACAAAAATTATGTTGTACATGTTTATCACATTCCACTTTTTTTAAAGAAACATTTCTTACACAAACATACCAAAGACCTCAACTTGAGTAAGCATATCAACATTAATAAAACATACATATACAGTGTGTTAAATTTATTTCAAGTTTTATCTTTTTTATGCATTTTAATTTTTTATTTACTTGATCGATATCATGATGATGGACATTTTGTTGGGAAAGACTCCTAGTCATTTTTAGGCTAGAGATGTGTTTTGACGTCTATAAATAACAAGAAGGAGTTTTCGTTAGGCATATAAAAATGCAGCTTGGAATGCACTACACACATGGATACATGAGAGTTCAGGAGGCTTGAGCTTTTGTCTCGCCTTGTTGGAGGTATTTGTAATTGTTGTTGGTATCCATTCTAGTATTGCATTAGACAACACCTAAACATGAACATTACTTCCACTTACCCTTGGGTATATCGAAGATCCCATAGGCAACCTAAAATTAACCATTATATCGTCGGACTGTTACAGTGCAATGAAAACAACATTCGAGAAGATCACTCTCTCGTATCGTGGATGTTCAAGCCTGCATGTATATTTGAGAGTTGTAGCACAAGATACACCTTTTGATTGAAAGTCATTTTTCTTTTCTTTTTCTTGCCCAAAATATCTTTGGTTTACAAGTACTTGCATTTGAATGATCATGGGAAAAATAACATGTAATGAATAAATCTTTGATGCATATATGATAGCCCAAACATAATAAATGCTTGGAAACACTTCACCATTTGGTATTTGATCATCAAGTCATTAATTATTCGAGAGATATTCTAAGCATCTTTGGTCAACTTCATTTACATAATCAAATCCTAGCCTTTTTCACTCACCTATGCTTAAACAATAGGCTTAGTATCTAGTATAGGAAATCCCCCCTTAGGTAGGAAACCATCTTTCGAACCTAGAAGTGAGGGGCAAGTTTATCGAAGTGACACTGGGAAACTTACTTGTTTGTGTCCTTAATTTTTCCCCTTAGAGAGGTTGGGACTTTTCCTCTAAGGAGAGTCTGAGAGATAACACAACCCAACTCTTTGTTTTGAGAGCCCATTTGCAGCACTACTCATGTCCCTATAAATATGAGATAGAGATGTATTTGAGAAAGATGCCAGTGGATTAAGAACTTTGCCATGTACAAGGGTCAAAATATAAAATTTCATAAAACAATTTCTTTGTGCATCCATTGGATAACTAGATTTTAATCTCCAAAAAGTTGTAATCGGGTTACACCAAATTCTTATGTTAATTTCAAGACCATCTTTAAAGCCATCAATTCACATGAGTTGATAGTTTCCTTATCGATTCCAACTTCAAAATAAATAATGTGATATGAAGATAAGTATAGAATCTCTCCTAAACCTCATTTAGAAGGGCTCCCTTTTGATACACCTTTCTAAAGGAGGTTCGAGAGGCATTTTATACTAGTCTGCAAATCATAGTATTTCTTTTAATACCGGAATTGGTCAAGACACTAACAACTTATGTGAATTGATGGCTTTAAAGTTGGTCCCTAAACTAACACAAGAATTTAGTGTAACCCAATTAAAACTTTTTGGAGATTCGAACTTGGTTATCCTATGGATGCACAAAGAAATTAATCTCAAGAATTTTGCATTACGACCCTTGTTGTAATATCCTCAACATTCAATTGGGCTATGCCACATCAAATTTTTGAACTGTATACAAAATTAAAAAATATACACAGAAACTCTTGCAGAACTTTATACATAAAACCTAAAACAGACAAATACATTATGCAAATGCATAGATTCATACAGAATAATAATAAAAATGCACATGTAGCACACACAGGAAAAACCCATAAAAATAAATGCATACATAATAATGCAACGTGTAATTTAACACACAATTGACACTTATCTTGGTAAAAATATCACCCACTGTTTGCATACCTTCCACGTTCCTCCCAGCATTAGACCGCACTGCTCAAAACTCTTAGCAGTGGGTCACCCCCGAGTTGGGACTAAACTCCACCCGGGTAAAAGAATTCCTAACTAGGCTGTTGTATTTCAGACAACAGGAAACAACTCTGTCATAGGTTCCAGCTCAAACTAACAACCTATATTCCCTCATTCCCCACATGCTTTTCCCACACCAGGAAGTGTGCCCCTTCTCTTCTTAACAGTCCTTTGGTTGTACCCCTTCCTTTATGGAGCTTTAGCAATAGGCCGGACAGGGAGTCTCAGACTCCCGTAGTTGCAGTTTGGCACCTTCGGGAAATCAATTCCCAACAATTCTCTTACCTAGAGAGAATTTCTCACGGGCCTAACAACCCACCTCTTCAATATCCCATGGGCCTTGTTGCTCCTAAGGTCTGCACCTGACTGCTAAAGGGCAAAGCTAGGCCACCTATCAGTTTAGAATGATTGTTTCTTTTAATTTTTGTTGGTTGGTCAAAGGGTTATTCTATCAATACAAAAGCAAGGTTGGGTTTGAAAAATGATATGGATGAGGGTCCTCCTTGGCTAGTGGCACATTAATGACAAACGAATGAAATAATAGAAAACAAAGAGACACAACAAACTACTCAATGAATAATTTGTTGCATGAAATTCAATACTTAAACTATCATTTCAAGACATTAAACATGTATCAAGACACAATTACTCCTTCAGGTTGCGATAAAAGAAAATCTTCACCAAGAATTAGCTATTTTCATAGGTTGCATATCAATAAAGACAAGTTACACAATAGTTGAAAGGAAATGACATGTACTTTGCACAAATCAAAAACTGCATTCAAGATAAGATAAAAAAACACATGAAGATTTGAATGAATAGAATGGGTCCAACCAGTCTGATGTAGTGTTATTCTTTCCCAAAAAATCTGATCCTCAAAACATTCAAAGACCCCGTATTTAATAGAGTTACAGAGGTTCTCGTCCTTAAGGGACTGAGACCTAATTTTAGGTAACAGTTTGTAGAACAAATTATTAAATTCACTAAGACATTGGACTTAATCAGCAAGAGTGGTTATGTTGGCCCTTGACCAAGTTTTAGGAGATCCTTGGTCAATTTTGACCTATTTTGGGACTTTGACAAACTGTCGAAGACAGAGTGCAAGACGAAGCAGTGATCGCGGGATCTCGGCCCCTTTTTGGGTCCTTTTTGGTATTTGGGATTATGTAATGAGTATGGGGATGTCGACCCATGGGTTTACCCATGTTTAGGCCTATTTTGTAAAGTATAAATAGATGTCTAGGCATTGAAAGGACAGGGGAGGGATATCTGTGTGATATTGGGCTAAGTGCTAAGTATGGATTGTATATGCTTTGTGTATACTGTGTGAGACTTGCAAAGCTACGTGCAAGTAATTGTGAGAAGGCTTGGTGATGTACCCTAGCTCGAAGAAGAAGGATCTAGCGGAGTGTGCGCAGATCTCCTGTCTTCTGCGGAGTAGGATTTTGATACTATGTGCCTGTAAGAAGCTTGACAAAGATAATAAAGAATAAGAGTTGGTGGACGTAGCCCCAGGGTGGGGGTGAACCACGTATATGTTGTGTTGCTCTTCTTTGTGTGATGTCTTGATGTGTTTATGTCTTTACTTGCTAAGTGCTTTGATGTAGATAGATAGATCTGTTTATGCTTTGTGCTAATAATGTATATGAATGTTAGATCTGACCTATGTGAATGTGCTTAGTGCTTGAATATGCTCAATCTAATCTACCTCTCTATGATAAGTGCTTAGATACATCAGATATGAATGAATGATGTGATGATTTATTTTATCTGCAAAGTAGATAGCGGTTAAATATTGATGAATTGTAGGTGCTAAGTTCTCTGTTAAGTATTACAATCACATATATGTGTCCTAGCTAAGGTTGCAGACACCCGAGTCCTATAACCACCCCTGCCTCTACCTTGGGTGAGACTTCATCTGCTTCGCAGGTGTTGCATAAAGGGCCAGTAGTTAGTGTTTTGTTGGTGTGTTGTTGTAGCATTGAACCCTAGGTCTGCCCCTGTGCCAACAAATGGTTCTATTGTCAGGACCTGAAACTGTGATTGCTGGGAACTAAGGAAAGAAGAGCTCTGTGCGAAGATCTGAACTAAAAAAGAGAAAAGCTCTGTGCATAGAACTATTTCCCTAGTATGCAATACTACTTGATTTGTGGAGCTCTATGCCAAAAGAAAAGAGGTTATATCTTAAGAAAATAGGTAAGATATGGGATCTTTGTGCCCTGATAAAAGGTGAAAGTGAGACTAAAGAGGTAAGATCTGTAGGCTTTGTGCTCTGTAGAAGTAAGATAAGTGAAAATTTTTGTTTTAACAGTATGGATCTATGTATGTTTGATAGATTTTGTCCTAGCTTGAAAACTAGGGCACTAATATATGAAAGAAGGTATGATATGCGTAGATCTGAGAAGAATAGTGAAAGATATGTCATACCTATGCATAGAAAGAATGTTTGGACTAACAAGTGGATGCAAGATCCTTGAAAGAAATATTTGTAGGTTATCTACAATGATCCTAGCGTGCAGTACAGGAAGAGCTGGGAATCATTTAAAAGAAATAGAGGATTAACCCCCTATTACAGTTGCAGAAAACCGAGACATCTTATTAAGGAATTCCCTAGGAGAAGACCTAGCTGCCTTTGTTGCAAAGTTATGGACCATGAAGTATTGGATTGCCCTCGAATAATTGCTGAACTTGAAGGAATGAACATGAGACAAGAAAACCCTAAGGCAGATCCAGAAACTACGATTATGGAAGAACCCCAGAAAGGATCAGAGAAAGTATTGGTACAGATAAAAGAAACCTTGAATGACCACCGACATGTCATCTTACCATAGATCTTCAAAGAAAAAGTATGCATAGAAGTAAGAATAGGAGACTTCGACATTGACTATGTTCTAGATGAGGAAACACATGTGAATATCGTGACAGAAAGAACTTGGGAACTTTTAGGGAAGCCTGCTATGACTCCTTCATTGAGAGGGATAGGGCTATTTAGAGGAAAGATGATAAACCTATGTGAAAATATCACCTAGATACCTATGAATGCTAATGGGACTTCGACAGAGGAGGATTTAGAGATTGTTAAATTTATTGAGAACAACACCCCATTTACTATGTTACTCGGAAAACATTGGATTGAAAGAGATTAGGCCAGAAGGAAGGAGGAAGAATAAGTTTTAGAGCAGAAGAAGCAAGAGTTAAAAGATTTCATGACTAGAAGGATCTCACACTTGATTGAAGAATAGGAGAACAGATCAAAGCTCTTTAAAACTAGAGACCCGAATGTCGAAGTTGCAAGAACACTAGAAGACCCACAGAAGATTGAAGTACCTATTCCAAATAAATAAGAACTATCACCCTCGAGTCTTAGGAAAAAATCTCAACAGTGTGAAGTAACTATGCCAAATGAAGATAAGAATCAGAATGGAAAAAGGAATACTGAGATGAAGCTCACTGGAAAGAAGGCTAGAAAGCTAAGTAAGAAGAGAGCTAAGATCGAAAAGTTACAAAAGGTTCCAGAGGGAACTTCGCAGAAGGAAATTTTCAAAATTGGAGCTTCGTCGGGATAACAGAACAGCGTCACATGGCACTTCACCATGGCGAAGCAATATAGCCGTTGGGAAATATAATCGTTCGGCTAACCCTCCGAACGGGTAGAAAGGAATTTATGGTTCGCCACCAGACCATTGGACTGCACCATAATGGATAGAACATAGTTAATGAAGGCTTCTCGCCGGTTGCAAGAGATCAGTTGCCAAGTTATTTATTTATCCCATCGCTCCATGCACTGAGAATACCTTTTTCTAACTGTGAACCTGAGACCGCAGACTCGTTGATTTTACACAATGATCATTGTGTTATTTCCCTCTATCCCATTGCAGTGTCTAAGTTACTCCTCGAACTCGAGATTTCCAACCCCGAGCATGTACGTCGAACGAGTTTAGCACTGCAGATAAAGTTGTCAAATAAGTTCTCATCGACCTCATGACTGAAAGAGTAATGTCGATGTCTGTAGGTGTACAAGCTTCATCGACGAGAATGGTGCAAGCCTCTCTGTCAACTGCTCGCGAAGCCAGACCATCCCGACCATCAACGGAAAAGAGAACCAAGCACAAAGACAACCTATCAAATGCAAAGTTGATTCCAACCATATTGCCCAATTACATCCTGCCTTTGGCTGGCGCAGTGAATCATGATAGTGTACCAAGATATTTCGAGTATACCATAGTTACTGCATACCTCCCGAAGGGGATACGCGTAGTTCGAGCAGACCAGGAAAAGATCGCAGCATTGAAGTTCAGTGACTTCAACTTCGAAGATCGCAAGATCTATGGTATGCTCGCCCCTTACAAGTACCTAACTAGAACAAAGGGGAAGAACTCAAAGATCACCCCTTGGTCGTGGGCAATGAACCTCGTGCAGTCCACCCTATTGAATGTCATGAAGATCCCACACTTCGACAAAAACCAGGAAGTCAATGCATGTGTCAAGCTGCTACTATCATGTTACCATGGCAGCTACTTATGTCTAGACTATTGCATTACATTTGACCCAATGTTTATCCATTGGATCACAGGACTGAGTATGCAAGGACCCGACCCATAGGAGTTTTATCCAGGAAAAGTCACAGACCGCACGCTAGAACAAAAGATCAAGGATATATATGGTGATGTTAAGAAAGGAACAAGAGGATACGAGGTAGCTTCCATTCAGAGTGGCGCAGTGTACCTCGCATGTCAACTGATAGTTGGAAAGTTAGTAAGGAAGAACCGACCTACACAGGTAATTGTCTTTGTCGTTGACCTCACAGGGAAGTGCGCGGAAGGCCTACAAATGAACTGGGCGAAGTACCTAGTCAACCAGTTGGAACTAGACTGTCGAGAAGCACAAGATCAGGGTTATGAATTTCATTTCAGCTGGTTCTTGATCCTCATTGCATTTGTTTCCTGGGAGATGCCAGAAGGTGCAACCTTCCCATACATAGAGCCATTCGAACCGCTTGCTGCGAATTTTGCTACCCTTTGGTATTCAAGTGACATGAACAAACAGTGGCAGTCGAATGTGGTGTTTCATACATATTACCTCCAGCTAAAGAGAGCCATCGAAGCTGAGCCTCGAATGACTCAGAACACCTTACAAAGGTTCTGACCCCTGATCAAGTTTAGCGCAGATCGGCACTTCACCTACATTACAGCATGAGAAGATGAACATAACGAGCAGCTCCAGTCATATTATAAAATTATAGAAGAATACCTCGAGGAGATAACTAAGGAATGGTTTGTTGACCTCCTTATCCCTACCAACCCTGCAAAGATATCTGACCTTGATGGCCTAGAGGACACTCATAAAGAACAGAACATACCCAGAACAAAGAACACTGAAGAGGTCCAAGATTTAAGCAACACCTCGGGAAAGACTGATTCAGTGTCACCTAACCGAGGGGGTGATGAGGAAGTCAAAGTTGAAAAGAAGGCAGGCGAAGTAACACTACCAAGAGACAAGGTTGACCCCTTGAAGAAGAGGAAGGTTTCCCCCCTGAAACCTTCTTCCCGAAAGAAATCAAAAGCCACCATGACCAAGATGAAGACTGTCCTCACCTCCGATGATTTTGACTTCATCATCGCAACCTTGAACGATGCTTCACTGGAAATAGCAGAGAAACAAGAATCCAAGAAGGAAAAAATGTATGATAGAATTGATGTCGAACTCTGAGGGGTACAGCAGGCCCTTCAGTCCAGCCGTTCAGTTTCCACTGCGACCCTGCCATCAGGAGAACCAGAGTTGGGAGATGAGCCAGCCCAACTCCACTGACTAGTTGATACAGTCGAAGCTGGACTTTGATGAGCACAAGAAGAAACAGAACAAGCCACCCGGGACTTGAAGCAAGTTCAAGGCGTACTTGTAGAACAACGTTGAGCTGCAGAAAAGGAAAAGATTTCTCTCCAAGCGAAGTTCGACGAAGAAAAAGCACAGATGCAACAAGAAAAATAATAGTTGCTCGCAGAGCAACTCAAAGTGAAAGAAGTGGCCAGCAGAGCACTTCACTATGTAAAAATCTTAGAAATAAAGGCAGAGGACCGAGTCACGCAGCAAGTAGAACAACTCGCAGAAGCTAACCAACAGCTACAGCAATGCATAACAGAGTTAGAGCTCCGCATAGTTCCTGAGACTCCATGGGATGTAAGAGACCAAAGAGAAGAGGATGTGAGAGACTAAAGGCCCTTGCCATGGAATGCAAGTAGTTGAGTAATCACAGTGCCAAAACATATGAGCAACTCACTGAGAACCCATAATTGTAGGCACTAGAGTCACAGCTCCGCGAAGCAAAGCAGCAAGCAGAGACAATACAGGCGCAGTTGAAGCCCCTGTCAGCTGTGGAAAAAATGAAGTGATCCCAAGAGCAATGCACCACCCAGCAGCAAATCCACACTATCCAGAGTGGAGTTATGGAAGTAACTCAGAGGCTCCAACCTGTACAAGATAAGTCTTACCAATTGTTCACGGAGGTAGAAGGTCGAGGAGCAGAACTAGAGCAGGTTGTTACTACAACTGAACAACGCCTAGAAGGACCTATCAACAACGCAGTCATCCAAGAGTTCGTTGAACAGGAGGTCGTGGCACAGTGACAAGTCTAAGAAGCTTGAGCCACGCTTGAGGCTTTTGAAGCAGAACTACCCAGATCAAAGTGACTCGGGATGAGTCACAGGTGAGTGTTGGGGGCCTATTGGCCCTTGACCAAGTTTTGGGAGATCCTTGGTCAAATTTGACCTATTTTGGGACTTCGACAGGCTGTCAAAGACGAAGTGCAAGACGAAGCAGATATCACGGGATCTCGGCCCCTTTTTGGGTCCTTTTTTGGGATTTGGGATTATGTAACGGGTATGGGGATGTCAACCCATGGGTTTACCCATGTTTAGGCCTATTTTGTAAAGTATAAATAGATGTCTAGGCAATGAAAATACGGGGGAGGAATATTTGTGTGATATTGGGCTAAGTGCTAAGTATGGATTGTAGATGCTTTGTGTATAGTGTTTGAGACTTGCAGAGCTACGTGCAAGTAATTGTAAGAAGGCTTGGTTTTGTACCCTAGCTCGAAGAAGGAGGATCTGGCGGAGTGCGCACGGATCTCCTTTCTTATGTGGAGTAGGATTTTGATGTTATGTTCTTGTAAGAAGCTTGACAAAGATAATAAAGAAGAAGAGTTGGTGGACATAGCCCCAGGGTGGGGGTGAACCATGTATATGTTGTGTTTCTCTGCTTTGTGTGATGTCTGGATGTGTTTATGTCTTTACTTGCTAAGTGCTTTGATGTAGATATATAGATTTTTTTATGCTTTGTGCTAATAATGTATATGAATGTTAGATCTGACCTATGTGAATATGCTTAGTGCTTGAATTTGCTAGATCTAATCTACCTCTCTATGATAAGTTCTTAAATACATCAGATCTGAATGAATGATGTGATACTCTGTTTTATCTGCGAAGTAGATAGCGGTTAAATATTGATGAATTGTCGGTGCTAAATGCTTTGTTAAGTATTACAATCACATATATGTGTCTCATATAAAGTTGCAGACACATGAGTCCTGCAACCACCCCTGACTCTACCTCGGGTGAGACTTAATTTTCTTTCCAGGTGTTGTCGAAAGGGCTTGTAGTTAGGGTTTTGTTGGTGCATTGTTGTAGCATTGAACCCTGGGTCTACCCCTGTGCCAACAGGTTCTTATCACACACAGAAGACCACTCTTGTATCTAATCTAAGAAAATATTGGAATTAATCAACTAAAAACTACTATTGTCTCTGAGACAGAACTGATGCATGCGCTGAAGGAACTGAATTGGTAGAAAATAGGACTCGGAGTGACAAAACAGAGCTTTGTATTGAAGTAATGGCATGCCTGGGAGCCATTGGAGGCCACTGGAGACAATTGGTTGCATGAACAGAGTCTGTTAAAGTGTTCTAGAACCAATCTGTGTCGACCTGTGACTGAGACTTAACTCTCTGTCTGTGTCTGAGCTTTCAAAAGCTAAGTGCACTTTGTCTCAACTGTAACTGAACCTTCTTCCCTCTTTTACTGTGATGACTTGGTCATGAACATGAAGACATGGAGGTGAGCATCCAATAGGAAAACAGGATGCATGGAGGTGATAGGTGATATGGGGAGTAGTCGGGGGGAACAACGGGTGAAAGTTAAGTGGTAGCGGGAGTGTGAGTGGAGGTGATATAGTTACCTGATGTCATATAAGCAGGTGATTGTGGATTTTCCTTCCAGTGGTTAAACTATTCTGAAGGTAACCTGTTGTAATAGGAATTGTTGATACTGAGAGGGGGGTGAATCAGTATAAGTACAATTTAAAAACTTTTTCAAATTATACTTAAACCATTCAATTATATCCAATGAGCAACAAAAAATAGTATAAGAGCTACACCAATACACCATGCGCAATATATGAGAAATAATCAATAGTTATTGTTCAAGGGAAGTAATGACTTCCAAAGGTAGCTACAGTTTCCAAATGTAAAGGGAGGGATAAAACTCCAAGAGGAAGATACAATCCTCCAATATCAAGAGAGGGTTTAACTCTCCATCCTTTCCCCTTCCTTCCACCCAAGAATATATGAGAGATAATAAAACTTTACATTAAATCATCACCCTCAACCAACCATCACATAGAACCTGATAATGCTTCCTGAGACTTCTTCAATTTCTGCAATTATTCAATTCTTGGAATACTCTGATCCTATAGATAATATTACTCAATGTATTCTCTTAAACTTCTCCAAGTTTCACTCCTTGAATCCTCCCCAAAAATAAGTTATAGAGAGAATGGTAGACCTTGTTCAATTTAGGTTTATTCAGGAGAGCGAACTTGTACAAAATGCCCCGCACTCAATATTTAACATCAGATTCTGAAACTCGTACACAAGAAACCAAATTATTTACTATTTCCAATGAAATTGGTCTCACTTAATTTGGATTCTCTATGAATAAGTTATGACTGTTTTACCCAAAACACATGTTTATTGACTAGCTTCAAGACTAGTCAAAAACCCTATCTTCCACAGAGTGTATCTCCAAAATTATAGAGAAAAAGGAGCTAAATTTGTTACCATGGGTACCTTGATATGTCTTCTCAATACCATAGCAATTTCCCCATCTGAATAGTTCTAGAAAAAAAATTATAGTGAAAATGGTAAGATGACCTGTAAATAACATACCTTAGAACACATCACCAAAAGACTTCATCCTCCCTTGAAATCTGGCCTTCTTTACTTTTGATTTCATATGAAATTTGACTTGTGTGAAAAATGAATGTATAATGATATGTATTTATACCATTTATGTCACTTCCTTTTAACATTAGGGCTGACCTCGCACTTTCTTATTTTGTAATTCTTTTCTTTAATTATCTTCAGGGCCTACCTATACTTCCTTCTTCAATTCACTTTGTCATCTTCAAAAATTCATTTCTCCTCAACCATGAGGATCCACATGACGTGCCACATACCACCAAAAACAACATGATGTATACTATACATCCATGGGTGTTGTATCTGCATGTGCATTGTCCTTCATGTCCAAATACCTTCATCAATCTTGCGGTCCAAAACCAATGACTAGGGTTGACATCAATGACAACAACCAATCTTCCAACATAGGATAGCATGATGTTGGTCCAACCAATCCATCCCAATTAGACAATCACAAGAACCTAAAGGCAAGATTTTCAAATCTTCCCTAGTGTTCAGTCCATTCATGTCCATAGCACATGACTTAACCATCTCATTAACTTTTCTTTTAGCTCCGGTAGCCAGTTGCACCAACCAAGATTTTCCATACTTTCTTCTTGGAAAATGCAAACTTTCCACCATCTTAGGATCTATATAACTATGACTAGATCCTGAATCAATTAAAATAACAATGGTTTGGTTGTTGATCATACTTTCAACTTCAATCATATGTGACTGATACTTTGCTTGCTTGGTGTCCAGGGTTGCATAGATCCTTGGTACACTTATGCCCATGTTCTCCATTGTTTCATCTTGTTGCACATTATGAACATTCCTCACCTTTTTACCTCTGTGAGGAAAATATTTATGCATATGATTTCCTTTACAACCCCAACATTGAATACGTGGTTGCCTTGGCCTTTTTCCCATGTCTCAATCACTCTACGTTCTCTAGAAGTTAGTTGTCCTTTAGGACTATTTCTAAAGAACGGTGGCTTAGTCCCCTTCTTCCTATGATCCATATTGAATTTCTTCTTGTCTTCCCAAGATTTTTGGAAAGATGGCCTTCATTGTTTTTTATCATATAGGAATTTATCTCGCCTTATGGTCTCCTCCAATGTTTTGGGATCATCATATTTTATTTTGTCACTGATGAATGATGGAAATCCACTCAAATACCTATGAATCTTAACTGTCTCATCCTTGATGAAAGAAACACACTTCAGCAATTCTAAAAACCTTCTTTCATATTCATCTATGGTCATACTCCCAAGTTTGAGTTCAAAGAACTCTTTCATTTTCTTGTCATAGTATCTCTTAGTCAAGTATTTCTTTTCAAAATACTTTTTGAATTCTTTCCAACATTTTCCTATTTAATGTGTTGCACCTGCACAAGTTGATCCCACCACATGGATGCCTTTCCCTTGAGGTGATATATGGAAATTATTCATTCTGCGTGTGAAGAGTAATTATGCAATTGAAAATATTTTCTCATGCCCAACAACCATGTCTATGCATCTTCATCCTTTCTGTGTTCACCATCAAATATAGGAGGTTTGTGTTTGTTCATTTCTCCTCATAGCTCATCTGCCTCAACTCTCTTATGCTTCTTGGCAGGGGATGGACTTGAGTTGTTGTTTTCTCTCCTATTGGAATGCCTCGGGAAGTGATGGTGATGTCTATTAACACTTCGTGTTCTTCTTTTCTCATCAGGAGACCTATGACTTCCTGATTTGCTTGAGCCACTCTCCTTATCCAATTTATTTTCTATTTTGTTCAAAATATGCATTAAATTCATGTTAAAGTCCTCATGTTTCTCCTTGTCTTTCATAAGCATTTAATTATCAGCCTTGTGACTTTGGACATCCTTTTGCAAATTTTTAATGGTCTCTACCATATTCATGTTTTCTTCCTTTCCTTCTCCATGTCCATTTGAGTTTGTTCCTTCAATTCCCATATGGACATCCATCCCTCTGATCTCATCTTCATGACTGTTAGCCCCTTGTGCATCTTTCATTCCTCTTCACTCTATGTTAATCCTGATCTGATCTAGTTGTTGTTAAATCTGCAAAACTTGCAGCCAACAGAACTTTGTCAGGCTCATTGTTTCAACAATTTCATGAAAATATGAACCATTCTGGTTTAATAATATATCAAACTTCTTTCTTCTGATTTTATAAAAAATTGTCTATTGAGATCAATTTTATGGATGAATAATTATATTCTACTTTCTGAGACCTTTCAAACGCCTTCTTCCATGCTCAATTCTGAGTCTTGAGCAGAAAGTTATGGTTATTTGAAAATTGTCCAACAATTTGTTTGTTCACACTTCAACTTGGTGCAAATCTGCACTGTAATTATGCATTTTTGCACCTACTCCATTGGATTTTTGGTAGGAGCTCAATTGGGTTTCTTCATATACATAGTTTGGACATTCTTTCCAATTTTCACCTCTTTTTGGGTTCTGGGCTGCTAGTTACAGCCTGTTGAAGTTCTAGGCCAACTACTGTTTTTGGTCTAGAATGCTACATGTACCTTTTGTGCCATCTTAAACACTTTTAACATGCCCAGAATTGTAATTCAAATCCAATAATGTGTTCTATGGTTCAATATCTTTCCATTGACTGCTCTTGTGCCTCAATCTGATTCCAGAGCAAAAAGTTATGGCCCTTTGAAGTTAGTCGAGTCTTAAAATTTACCCTCCATTGTTTGTCATGTAACTTCCTCATAAAAGCTCTATTTGACGAATGGTTTACACCATTAGAAATCTGTCTTCGGGCTCTTTCATTAGAGCTACAAAGAAAAACTATAACGTGGTAATCTCTATTCTTAGGGTTTTTTAGTAGCTACAAACGTTGTTTAAGGCCTCAAAAACACGTTGTAAAAAGATGACCTTCAAATAGTATAAAATGTCACGGGAATTCATTGTTTTTTCACTGTTATAGACCATCCAAATGAATTTGCACACACAAAATTGAAAATGTACACCCATATTTAGCCTACGCAGCAACACCATAAGGTAGCACATGTTCCGCGCACCTATAACCAATGTGGATCACTCCTTTGTAGCGCAATATTGGGTGCACACTATGTTTGTGTCGCATGCCAATATCTACCGCGCACAATTTTTGTTCATGCACTAATACCTGTTGAGCGTAATTTTTGTGTTGCATGCTAATATTTTGTGTGCATTGCACTCTATGCACCACACCATGCCAAAATTTAGTACACTCCCACCGTGCACCAACAAAATTCATTTGCGCTCTGTCAATACTGTGCACACCATGTGTGCCAATATTATGTGTGTGCACCCAATCCACACCGCACAGTGATAAATTTAGTGTGCACATCCACGCACTATTATTTTTTCGCACTTCACTAGTTCTGCTCTATGCAGCGCCAAATTTAAGTGCACACACCCATGCACCATTATTTTTCATGCATTACCATTTTTTCACTGGGTAGTGCCAAATTTAAGTGCGCACACCCGCACACCATTATTTTTCGCGCACTACTACTCTGCACCGCGTAGCGCCAAATTTAAATGCACACACCTACGCACCAATATTTTTACACACATCCCAATTTGTACTCCGCAACACCAAATTTTATCGCGCACAACCATGCACCCTTATTTTCCACACATCATAATCTTTTCACTATGCATCACGCATTTTTAGTGCGCACACCTGCGCACATTCATTTTTCAATGCATCAATTCCTCGTGAATTCCACTGCATAAATTTTGGGTTTTTGCCAAACTTTTCCCAATTTTCACCATGTACATTCTGCAACTATGAAATTTGTTAAATTTCACTCTGATAACTCCAATTCAACCTCTGCAACAACAAATCGTTGTTGGTTGACATTCCTGGAACGATTTTTTTTTCCCAAACTCAATTCACTAAATGAGAATTTTAATCAGCTAATCTCAATCCATTTGTTTTGGCTTCCCTATAACTTCAAATTCGACCAATTCCATGTATGAATTTGCTAGAATAGATATTAATTAAGAATATCTCGCCATTTCGCCAAATTTCTCAATTTTCCCAAGAATTTAACAACATAAATTGGGTTTTTTCCCAATTCCACGCAATTGCTTCTGATTTTTACCATGGACGCACTGTAACTTGAAATTTGTTCACTTCGAAATCAATTCTCAATGAAATTTTTCTTCAATTCAACTTGCTCGGCCCATCCATGCTCAATGTTGAAAACTGGAGCTCTGATACCATATTGTAGCATCCCCAACATCCAACTGGGCTACGCCACATAAAAATTTCAAACTGTATACAAAATTAAAACATATACACACACAAACTCTTGTGAAACTTTCTATATAAAACTTTAAACAGACAAATACATTCTACACATGCACATATTCATACAGAATAATAATTAAAATACACATTCAACACACACTGGAAAAAACCCATAAAAATAAACACATACATAATAATGCAGCATATAATTTAATACACAATTGACACTTATCTTGGTAAAAGTATCACCAACTGTGTGCAGACCTTCCACATTCCTCCCAACCTTAAACCACACTACTCAAAACTCTCAGCAGTGGGTCACCCCCAAACTGGGACTAAACTCCATCCGGTTAAATGGATTCCTAACCAGGTTGATGTATCTCAGACAATAGGAAACAAGGATTCCTAACCAGGATGATTAGATGGGAGATGGGATGATCTCAACCATTGATCATTTAGGTTTCCTTATGGAGGTTCAAGAGGGGTGCAAAGGGAAAAGGAGAGCTCATTCACTCATTTGCTCACTTGGAGAGTTTGAGAGAGAGCTTGGAGATGAGGTTTGTTGCATGAGGTGAGGCTAGCTTGGGCGCATCATTTCATGGAAAGAGACATCAAGCTTTGGGCCTTGTTTATTTGTTGATAAGCTTCCACAGTTGAGGAGGGCACACTTGTTGAGGATGGCGCATCAATAGTGGGGAGGTATTATACTTGTCAGATTCCAGTGGGATCAATTTCAAAGGGAGGCCACACTTCAGTATCAGAGTTTTGTGGAGGGGTTTTCCATTTAGAGCTCAAAGTTAGCATTTGGCTCAGTTTCAGTGGTCTTGGCAGCACTTCTAAGGGGTGCACCATCCTAGGGTGCACCTACTTCTTTTGGACTTGTGTTTCAACTTGGATCAAGCTTCTATTGTATCAAGTTCATCTATATTTTGTACTTGTTGTATTCCACCATCTATTCTCCTCATATATAGACATATATTCCAAATTGGTTTTCCCTGGGGGGTTTTATCCAGGGTCATGTTGACCAAAAATACCTGTGTACATTTTCATGTGTGTTAGAGTTTAGAATTGTTTTATTTTCAGCAGTAAATATCTCTAGGTATGTTATATTTATTTTAGTATGCATGTGCTAACCCTTGGTGACTAAAACTACATGCTAAAGCACATAAAATTGTGAATGTAACCATAACAAATCAACAAGAAGTTCTTGAATTGTTGGTTGTCCTAAAACAACAACAATACCCTCATTGACAGTTGAAACTTAGAGCCAACTTGAGGTCAAAGAAATACCTAGTTGGCATCTTGATAGGACCTGGAAAATCTTTAGCATTGTAGCTAGAATTATCTCTATTGTCCTCATATCTGCAATAAACAATAAAGGACATGAGAGAAAGGTCACCTATGGTCATAGCTGAAGAAATCTTGCTTGGAGTGAAAGAATGAAGGTAATTTCTATGTGTATCCTTTATAAAACCAATTCTTATTATGCCAAAGTAAAAGTGAGCATTACATGTAGAAAAAAATGTTGCTAGGAATAGACTTTGCTAATCACTTTGTTCAAGGGCCAAAGAAGCATTTTGTTGTGTATGAATGGTAAATAACATATAGAGGTGATTTATTTTCCTCAAGAAGGTACAATCATTGGGTTGGAAGGCTTGTTAACCTCTCAAGGTCAATGATTTTTCATTTCCATGGGAAAATCATTGGGTTGCAAGACCAACAAGCCTCCCAAGTCAACGAAGTATTTTCTTGTCTTTTATGGTTGAAAATAGTAAAGTTTAGATGTCTTTCTTATGTGTAGAATATAAAATTTCACCCACCTTAACACCCAAGAGAAAAATCACATGGTTGGATGGCTCATTGGCCTCTCAAGTCAAAGATTTAGCCTTCCTTGGGAAAATCATTGGTTTGGAAGCTAGCAAGCCTCTAAGGTTAATGATTTAAATTTATCTTCATCACATGTCGACAAAACTTCAAGCAAACTATTGTCTGATGCTCAAACCTTTTCTCTTCAACAACTGAATTGCTAATTACATCCTCTGTGTGTAGACCATTGATCTTGGAGATACGTTGGGCTATTACATGTACAATCCAACTCATTGGCATGAGGTGACCAAAACCTCCACCTGTCTCCATAGTTTCTTGTGTCAAGATAGGACATGAACCTCCACAGTTAATGTGTTAAATTCATCACACATATTCAATCATTGTCTTAATGCCAAAAACAAACCAAGAGAATGCTAAAAATGAAATGAAATGAAATTAGTATCAACAAACCCTCATGTTTTTTTGAATTTATAAACTTATAACTCACCCACCCAACCTCATATCATTGAACCATTAGATGCAAGACAAAGAGGAGATGATAAGCTTTCCAATGAGTTTCCATGCACCCCATTTTGCCTTTAGCTCAATGCCCTTCATAAATTGGGAAGACAAAATGGCTTGTTTGATAGGAAACAAATTTCATTGTGTTTTTAACACTTCTAGGGCTCATAATTGAATTATGATCATAGACCCCAAAAACATCATAGTAACCTCTTTTGGCATCTTCATACTCAATTTGATTAAACCATAAAAACATGTGTAAACAACCCTCAGGGGAAAAAGTCCAACTCTCACATGGAAAGCCATTTTGTTGAGTTTGATAACTAAATGCACAGTTTTCATCTATGTCATATTATTTTCAATCCACCC
>ML781285.1:781514-813225 GCA_009831015.1 Picea engelmannii | reverse complement strand
TGGAACATACCTCAACCATATGCAATATGATAGACAAGCCAAAACATCTCAAATATGCTTTTATTCATGAAATAGAAGAACCTGCTACAATGAAGATGTCGATCTGGAATGCTCAACAGATGGCTCCAAGATAGAAGTATGAGTTGTTATAAAAAGCTCTTGATAATACAAGATAAGCCTCCAAAGGCTAGATAAGAGATGAAGACCAATAATAGATTTGGTTTGTATGAAGTGCCAAGGCCCTAGCTGAATGATGCCACGTCCTGTTGGAATGCTAAATCTCCTCAATAATTCGGCTCTGCTGTCAAATATGTCCAATCACCCCAAGAAATATGCCAGATGGTAGATCGGGCAACTGTAAGGACAACCCAGGTGCTCAAATCTCCAAAACCACTCTCAAACCCTGTGGATCTGAAACTCCTCCAATGAATGGTGCGCCCCCCTAGATGCCTAAAACCCTAGATAATTCGACCTCTCTCCTAGATACCTCCAACAACTCCACCAATCCACTAGAATGATAGATCTGGGCACGGCAATAAAAACCCAAGTGCTCAACTAGGCCAAATACCGATTATATCCTTAGATCTAGCTACCCTCCAAATAATGGTGCGCCCTCCTCTTGGGAAATCGTCCCACCCTCAATACAAATTAAACCTCCACTGAACTACCTCCAGAAATAACCAAGAATGGTGCTAGGACACCTGCAAGGAAAACCCAATACCTGCAATTCCCAAAATCTCTTCTCCTCAGCTGGATCGAACCTTCCTTCAATGAGTGGTGTGCCCCCCTTGCTAGAAACCCCCAATGGTGCACCCCTCTTCTTTCTTGTGCCTGTGGCTGGTGTAGAACCCTCCTGCACTAATGTAGAACCAAACTAGAATGTTGTGGGAGAGTATTGCATCTCTGAGACCAATCTTGGGACAAGATAGGTGGAATCTTTCACCATTGAATCGTCCTCTAGGGTTTGTTAAGTCAAAACCCTCAAAACCCCTAATGTTGGGCTCACTAGCTAGAAGCAAGATATCAAAATATGATCATACATGAATGAATGAGTAGAGGCCCTTGCCTTTCCTTTATAATTTTTTCTCACCTTGTCCCTCCAAAGTGACTTTCATTTTATTAATATTTAATTAATTAATTAAATCACTTTCATTAATTAATTAACCTTGTTACCTCTTAAAAGCACCTTATCTCTCCTTATGGCTTCCCTGGCCAATGAAAGTCACATCTTGTCATCCTATCGTGTAGTTTTGTTCCTCCTGATTCCAATGAGCTATTACACTGAGAGGTTCCTCCAAGTATAGTGCCCAAAATGACCTCTTCAGTGAGTTTAATTGACTTATAGCAAAAAATACTCAAAACCATGGAAATCGTCGGAATGCCATGGAACCAAAACCAATCTGTGTGGAATGGCTCATAATGATGAAATAGGATGATCAATGCAAGACAGACCCCACAATGCCTCTCAATAATCCTTCTACTCGCTATAACATCCATATGGCTACTTTGGTCATCATAAAACTCTACACTGTGATGATGTCCCAAAGTGGGGACATTACAACTTATAGATGAGTCATAGGACACATGTCTTCTAATCTTTTTAGGGCTGACACGTGGCACTTATTTTTAACATTTATGTCAGATTATTCGCTCGATTTCAAGTGACACGTGTCACTCTTCCTTTTTTGACACGTCACCAAGAATGGTGTTATCTCTGCCATGTCACTGTGGGAGATTGCCCTTCGAGAATTTAAACAAAGATTGAGTTCACAAACCGCCGAAGTATCAAAGCGCCGAAGAAATGAATATTACAAAAATTTAAAAGTGTTTTAAATGGTTAATAAAACATTTAATAACTTTAATTAATCATGATTAAGTATTAATTAATCACTTCACGATTTCGGGATTTGGGAGATTTATCTTGTGCTATATCCAAAACTCATGAATGTTGAACCGCCAAAATACGAACCGCACTTTTAAAACAAATGAACTCTCGGAGCTCCGAATTTTTGGAGTTCTGAATCCCCAAAATACATACAACGGATCAAATGTTTATTCCGAGAATTCATCCTTCAGAGGATTTCTGCCCTGTCACATTCAAAACCTTTGAATGTCGAACCGTCGAAATATTAATCACATTTATGATTGGCTAAAGTTAACGGTTTGAATAAATATTGTGAATCACGAAGTAATAAATTCCATTAAATTTTTAATAATTTCTTTGTCAATAAATCTACACGAAGATTGATAGACTTTATGAATAAAACATTTTGAATTTCAAGTCATTTTACCATTTGCAATTAGAATTTTTCATTCAACAAAGAGATTACAGACTTCTCTTGTTATGGGAAAGATAATTTCATTTCCCAGAAGATTATGGCGCAATGCAAAGCTGGGAAGAAGCAATATGCATCAGTTGATGATTCCAATCCAAACATGGGCGTTCTATCAGACACCACTCCATGAATTACGGATACCATTAAGTCATGGAAGTAGGTTTATGATATCTTAGAGCATGAAATTATTAATTGTCTAGACGATTTTGTCGAGGAAGACGACAAGTCCTTCTCAGCCAAGCTCATATTGGTAGCATAATCGGAATTGCACAAGATTACTGCACGACCCAAGATTTTACCCTACAATGGTATGATAAGTTGGGCTCTAGAGCACGTTGGCATTCAAACCAAAAGCATTATCAGCCATCAAAAAACCTTCGTCGGCCCTTTTCGACCGAAGAAACTACAAGTAATGTATAAACTTTCTTCTACACCCAAATATACTTACAATGCATCCTTTCTCCTGGATTTTGAGAGAAAAGAATGCACTCAATACGACAGAAATGGCCATGATATAATAAAGTCTTGGTGAGGACATCCAGATAAATTCAAAATCGACGCTCATGGTGTGTATTCCACGGTGTCCTTAGATGCTCATATATTATATATAGCCATGATGCTCTGTCGTCTATTACGGATAAATAACCTTGCGCATTTCTCCATTGAGTGGGTAGCTATAATGAATGAAGTAGATGAGGGTTATACCTTCAATTGGGATAAAATGCTATCTGATAACCTGGCTAAGGAAATTCTTAAGTACCAATCATTGAAATCAAAAGGGAAATATGCTCCTTTTTACATGTTTGCATATATCATGGATGTCATTTGCATCATGACCCCATTCCCCCTAATGAACTGGAGTTGGACCCCGGCTAATGCTAAGCCTATACATTTCTATCACTCCAAACTATGGGAAGAAAATGTCAAATATTTCTTTTACGAAATCTGTCACGACATAGTGGTACCTATTCATATAGCTATCTATGGCCACCCGTCGCCTAGGATTTCAGATAAGATTATGGGAAACTTAGGCACATTTGCAGACTATTATATTGAGGAAAACATCTCCTACATTAGAGTGTTCAGTTGTTTTGTTCCCCCTCATGCCCTTCCACAATTTTTACCTGATAGGCTAGTGTGCAGAGAAGTGGCATACCAAACAGTAGTAGGAGGTATCACCAAGGAATTGAAAGCAGCTCAGAAAAAGGTATGGCCAACTTTTCCCATCCAGGTTGGCATGTTTACATTATTAGACTTTGGTCATACCAAAGTTGAGGCTGCAGCCCTGGAAGATGTCAAATTATTTGACATCGAATTCAAGAGACATGATCCACATAAAGTTGTAGAGAATCATTTGGCTCAATACAACATGAAAAGGTACATCCATGAAGAGTCTCCTTATGATGATATTTTCAGGGGAGCTAGATCCTATGAAGAAGTTCAAAGTAGATTCCAGACACTGCCTCCTGATCAACAGATTGATTTCATCGGCTTCCAAAAGCATAGACGAAACAGTTTGCCTAAGATCTTACAAGGAGATTCAAGGCCCATGCCATTTTCACACGAAGCTAAATCCACAGAATCTAAGCCAAGTTGCTCCACTAAAAACAAAGTTGAAGAATTTTTGAAGAGTTCAGATGGGTTGTTTAAAGAGATAAAAACATCATTGTTAGGTCTAAACGATCAACAAATATTAGCCCATTTTGAATCTTTCATGAATCGGGGGCAAATTTTTCCCCATTCAACGCTAGTTTCTTCTGTTGGCACCCCAAGCACAACAGTTCCGGAAATCTCTACAACAATTATCTCTCTTATTCCCTTATTAACCCCTTTAGTGACTAGTTTTGGAACTCCTACTTCAAAGCTCATTCATGTAGATGATCTTACTCCTATCTTGCTTGAAGAAATGCCTCCCTCAAGTTTCTTTTTCAACAAGAAATGAAAACCTATTGTAAATAAACAATCTCAGTAAAAAGATGGAGTAGTCACTAAAAGGCAGAAAATAGTGTATGATGGAAAAGGTCAAGATGATCCTAAGTTTTCCAAGAAAGTTGCAGATTCACTAGGGGCTTTTGCCACTGCCAATCAATGGTCAGTGGAAAATCCGACCAAACAATTGCAACAAAAATATCTCTTAGTGGAACAATTGCATAATGAAATACACAGTACAGAATAGATTGTCAGAAGCATAATGAATCAATACATAGAGAAAATCAGGGTTAATTATCAGCATCAGATGAAGCAGTTACAGGATATACTCAAGATGATTTACCAGAGTTCAAAGACTAGCAAAGGCTTGATCACTCATCGGGACAATTTATAGAATAGTTGCAGGCCAAATTATCCCTAGTGGAGAATACGACAATAGACATTACTGCTTTCAAAGCACAAGCATCCGAAATCAATTAGAAGTTGGAAGTTGTCCAGCGGTATCTATATCAAAAGGTGGGTACTATTCAGAAGTGCTATCAGGAAATAAATATTTCTCTGAAAATTATTTATGTCAAAGAAAAAGATGTGTGTGTGGATAGATCCAAGTTTCAAGAATTCATCATATGGAGGCAGAAAGCCAATATTCTTGGTCTCGTCCCTTTCTCACAATATGAACAAGTAAAGGGTGAAATCGCTTTGAAAGTTTGGGAGACAAATCTGGAAGAAAGCAAGAAACTTGCCAAAGATGCAAAGGAGGCTTGTTTGGAGACATTATCTTCTATAGATATAAAATTGGTTGAATTTGAAGAAAATGATATTTCAAAGGCACTAGGGCGGATTGAAATAGAAATGAATCAAGAAAACTCCAGAAAGAATAAGGAAAATATTCAATATGTCATCCAACAAATGAATCATATCGATTTGCTCAAGATAATTGAGTTGTTGGTGAAGCCAAATTTACAGTATCAAATTACAGCCCAGGAAGTAAAGAAGATCCAGGAGAAGCTGCCACTAGTACAAAAGAAGATGTTCGCTTTTGAATTGAATGAGAAAATTGAACCTTCGAGATTTGTGGTGGCCTTGATGGACATGTCTACCCAATTCAATTAATAGAGGAAAGCGAATGCATCCGGGAGAAAATGAAGGAACATATGAAGCGCCAACATTTCAAACTATAACTCAACGATATCTGTATTTTGATTTTCCATTGGGATTCTATTCTATATTTAGAGAAGATATTGTGCAGAGTCCAACTACTTTTAGTTGAGACAATTTTTGTATAAATAGATAGATTTTAGATCTATTCAAGGCTGTTTCTAGCCTAATGTAAAAGAGAGAACTTTTTTTAATATTAATACAAGTGCAGACAGAGATTGTAAGTTTCACTCCACTTGAGTTATGTGCTTCCTCTGTGTTTCCATCTCTTATGAATTTCTTTATGTAGTTCTTGAAGAGTGAATGATTACAATTTAGTAATACGTCTACTGTGATCATAATATATCAGAAGTTCATTCAATAACAGTTTTTCCTCTGTTATTACTATGAGTAAAAACAAGACCTGTGACTTGTGTGAATTGTTGCATTCTTAATCTCCTTTCAAGGGTACATCTTCTACTTTTCTTCTACTACAAACAAGGTGAGACGTATCTGTAATTGATACCTGCCTTTGTTTTAACATTTTGTCAATCATCTCTATATCATTTGAAATTATAATTACGACTCAGATAACGAGATACAACCTCTATATTGTCTTATCATAAATTTCACTTAAAGATTATTTCTCAAAAAACTGAAGGTAGAAGAAAGCACTTATAAAAACATTTATTTTAAAATCTTTGATGCCTGACATTATTCTTTGAGCCTTAGAATCAATCTCAGGAAAAACACACCCTATTTTTGTAGCCTAAATCATTTTACAGAAAATTGTTAAATCATTGTAAAGTTTACCCTCGGAAGCCAAATGCACTTAAAGAGAAAAGTCCTTTAAAATCACCATTAATCAAACTTTGAAACTTTTCTAGGAGGTTTGAAATGGTACGAGTGGATATGAATGACCATGGATGAGTTTATCTCATCACTTCTTGTATATTAATCCCATCTTGTCATTTATTCCTTTGATGTTAAAATTGATTCATTCATTTGATGTTAAAATAAATCATTCTTGAGATGCAAACTTGGGAAACATCATATGATTTGTTACATTGTTAAAAATAACTTGACGTAATCGTTAAATGTCTACATTCCTTACTCATGTCTCCTTCACAATCCAAATTACTCTAAAGAGTGTATATCCTTAATGGAAATTATTGTTCCACTTTTGTGTTCAATGCACAACCGTATTCACCCTTTAATATGCTTGTTTTTTGCATCTCATTGCATCCAATTAAATTTAATACTCCTTAGTTGCCATGTAATAGACATGTTTTTCTATGTCAATCTTACAAGAATATTGCATAAGCATTTAGTGTATTGTGTCACTTAAACAAACAAAACCATCAATCACTTCAAAGCAATAAACCATGAGAAATGAGCAAAAGCAAAAGAAATATCAAATTTCATTTTTTCAAGAAATATGAAAGATGAAGCCAACTTAGAACCAAATCAAACTCATGAATTAACTTGACATAAAACCTTTAATCAATTATGCATTTAAGAGCATTAACCATGAAGCAACCAATAATGCCATATTCAACCTTTCTCTCCATCCATGAAGTGAGTCATAAAATCATAACATTCTAGAGTCACCAAAATGCAATAAAAAGACAAGTCAAAGAGAAGTGAAGCTTAATGACGAGGCTTGTTACAATATTTGTAGGGGTCCCCGTGAGTCACCAAAATGCAATAAAAGGGAAAATCAAAGAGACGTGAAGCTTAATGGCGAGGTCGGTTACAATATTTGTAGGGGGTCCCAAGTCTTAGGACATGGGACTAGTTGAGGGCCTCAACACCACCTCGGTTATCCTGTCAACTCTTCTCTACACCTCTTGGTCCCTACTACAATAGCCAATGTCACCCTTTCAAGACATCATGTTGCCCTTTCACATGTGAAACATCTTCCATGCAATCACCTTCTACATGTGTGAAGTTACATTGTCATCCAAAAACACCATACATTTCAATCAGCACCTTATGCACATGGTCATGAGAAACATAAGTAGCAGGGCTACCACCATTGCAAATTGCCACATTAACAAACCGCCTCCACCATGTTAACAAAATTTTTACATAATGAACCTAAACTTTCCCTAATCAACAATGCCATGTCAAATGCCACATTAGCACCACATCATAAACTTTAGGAGCCTTTTCATTCAAACATTTAAAATATATTGTTGAACTCTCAAAGGTCACATCTTAACCATTTAAAAGTATTCTCTAGATAAAAAAAATATTTATTTTAGCGCTCTAGACGTGGTGTAATTTTTTATTTCAATTTTTGCCATATGTTCTATAAGTTTTACACTATCCTAGAAATCACTAGGAGCATTCCTCTTTTTGGAGACTTCTCGGGGAATAAATTTGTCATCCATACTCCCTTTTGAGTCCTCCTTATCTTTAAATTATATATTTTTTGGAGCTCTACGTGATGGTGTGATCTATTTTAAGCTTATTATTTTTTTATGTTTTATAATTTGCAAATTGGATAATATCCACTTAGATATATGCTTCACAATAACTAACTATACTCTTGGAAGCCTACATGGAAAACTCGCTCAAGAGTAAAAGCCTCAATCAAATCATATTGGACAAATCCACCACCAATGGATAGCTAGAGGCTAGAAAAATGGTTGAACATATAAATGACAATGCAAGAGGATTAATTAGCATGGATGTATCTAGTGGTTTAATATTTCATATTAACATTGAGATACAACACCATAAACATTTATGGTTTAAATTTGAGAAATTGTTTAACGAAACCAACTCAATGTATTATTTTTAATTGGAAAACTAATTAATTTCATTGATCATGTAAATTTATCGTGAACTAAAGATTATATCTTGAAAATCAAGTTACTAAGATATTTAAATTAGTGATTGTTGTATCATTGAACTTGATAATCAAGTAATTATTGTTATTATTTCCAAGTTAAAGAAATTATATGTTTTTGTGTCTATCTTTTATTAGTCCCTACCCTTTGGGCTCGGGACTTATAGTAATCGATTTTGCATTTTATTATTAATTTGGCATAAAAACCAAGGACATTTTTTTTTAAGGTAAAGTTTTGAAAAAACATATCATTAAACTTCAAAATTTATAACATTTATCCTAAGTTTTGAATCAGAGACCTTATTTGGCCTCTTCCCGAGGTAGAAGCCAAGAATTCCTTAGCTTTAAATCCCTAGAAAACACCAAATTTAATGAGTAATTTTTTCAAGTGAAGTAATGCTAGAACTATCTCTAGCATTACTTTCGTCACATTAAATGCTATGTCATTTTTGTGAAAGTTTAACCAAAGTTTTCATATTCGCTACACCTGTTGCTTCATCTATCACACGTACAATGCACGCTGTCAGGGAAACCTTCTTTCTTAAGGATAGGCATGGTTCTACTCGTCCTGGGCATGGTTCTACTCCGTCCTATGTGAACTTGTGAACTGGTTCTATTAAAGATGCATTAGATGTTGACTACGCCATGTCTTCTTTTGAAACTTTTTGTTCTCAATTAACAAAAGAGTAAAACAAACTTTGAAATATTAGTGTTTTTAATACAATTTAAAAACAAAAGCCTTTGGTGGTTCAAAGGATAAAAACTACCCAAAAGTTGCAAGTATCCTTTATTCCTTTCTTCTCCAAATTCTAGTAAAGAAGCAAAATAAAAAAATATTAAAAAATCCTCCACTTACTTGGATGAGCATCACCATGTTCATTATTGGAAGAATATGCAAGCATTGGAGGTAGCAATGGAGAAATTCATTTCGTCCTCTTCTTCTTCTACTTATAAACCTCGTCTACTTTTTCTACAACATGTACTCTTGATAATGAGTGAAATTTACGCTTAGGGGCCTCTCATCATATGACAAAAAATGTGATTTTATATTATAGCATTGATGATTGTACTACCCAACAATTTGTTGGTGATAGTTACCCATTAGATGTTGGAGAAATTCATTTCGTCCTCTTCTTCTTCTACTTATAAACCTTGTCTACTTTTTCTACAACATGTACTCTTGATAATGAGTGAAATTTATGCTTAGGGGCCTCTCATCATATGACAAAAAATGTGATTTTATATTATAGCATTGATGATTGTACTACCCAACAATTTGTTGGCGATAGTTACCCATTAGATGTTGTAGGAACAAGAGCCATAGATTTGGATAACGGGAAAATCAATAGTGTATGTTATGTTCCTTCCCTATCAATTAATTTGCTTTCAATTTTCCAAATCCCTCATTTAGGGGATGGCAATATAATTATTGATTTTCGCCACACAGTAATTCGAGATCTCAAGGCTTCATCTCATGTACTCATTTGTGTATGTGTTGATGATTCTTTGAGGCTACACAAATATAATATCTTTGAACCCTCATCACCTACCAATGTCTTCATTGCTCATGTTAATGACTCATGAAAACTTTGGCACACACGGTTTGGTCATATGAACTACAACTACTTGCATAAGTTTTCCAAGCACCATATGGTGTGTGGCCTTCCTCTTGTTTATTTTAATGGTGGTATGTGTCATTATAAACATCACATAGGAAACCTGAGAAAGCTTCATGTGATGAATTTTTTGGGCATTAAACTCCTTTCAAGAGATCGATATATCCATGTACTCTATCTTGGGTTATGTACCACCTAGCCTGACTTAAGAACCATGATGGCTCCACTAATCATTGACAGAGTTGTGAGAGCATGTTGACTAATATTTTTGAGGAATCCTGGTGAGGGACATAACACTACCCCAATTTAACCAACCTAGTTGTCCTCTTGTGGCAACATCACATAGATAATTTATTGTAAGGATAATCATGGTGAGCACAAACACCATTACCGTTGATTCTTAGTGATGTCACTAGTCAATTTTCCACTCCCTCCCTTTTTGGTGCACTTTATCTTCTCACAATTATTGATAATTTCCCCTAGTACACATGGGCTTACTTTCTTAACAAAAGAAAGATGTGCTCAACCATTTTGTCACCTTTAAAGCACTTGTTGAAAATAAATTTGGGTATTTAATTAAGAGAAATGGCGTTGATAATGGAGGAGAATATGTAAGAAAAAATTGTGTTACCTTGTGCTCCACTCATGGAATACACAACATAATAAAATGGTGTCACTGAATTGAAGGGCCACAACTTAAAGAAATGGTGAATTGTATGGTTCAAGCCAAAAGACTATCCCTTCATATTTTTGTTGAAGCTATAAATTTTGCTAATTACATTTTGAATCTGACTCCTACCAAGGAAGTATCATATGTAACTCCATAAGGGACATGGTCTAAAATTAATCCTATTGTAAGTCATTTTGATGTCTTCAAATGTGATGCTTGTGCACATATTCCATGTGAAAAGCATAAAATCGTGGAGGTAATGGCACTAAGATGGAACGAGATAGGGCTAGGGGAGCTAGGGTAAGCAATCTTTGATATGGTCATGTAGAAGTATTGATAAAATCAAGCCATGAAGAACACAATAGAAGTATTTTTTCCTTAAATGTACACATATTATGCACTCCTTTTTATTGTTATTTATAGTGAATTACAAAATTGGGAGAGTGGTTGTCTTCTATAACACTTAACAACTTCTCATTGAAATAATAATACATGAAGAAAACCCTACCAACCTATTAAAATGTAGTCCATATGTTGAATATTTACAATCCATATGCTTCAAGGCATATCAATTCCTCTTGGTTTAATTAGACAGCGTCTATGTTGTCCTCCTATTTTAGGAAAGGCACGACACTTATTTGAATTTTATTGTGCATATATTGCCAAACACCATAGAGATGGACATAAACGGAATAGTCAGCATATGACAGAACTATGTGGTAAAAAAAAAAATTGGTGGAAAGGAAAAAAAGATACACTAATGTTTTCTATCAAATAACAATACATTATTGTTGTCTATCAAATAACGTGGAGAGAGTGACTAAGTATTTCTCTAGCATAGTCAAATTACATGGGTGTGTACAGAGTCTTGTTGCTAGGATTTTTTTCACAAACATATTATGTGGTTGTCTGAGATGAAGAAGAAAATATACTACAAAAATAGTATGTCGTGAGGCATCACTACTACATATTCAAAAAAAAAAATCGACGAACTATTTCTGATGGTACGGACAAAATTGGTCATACTATCGAAAAATACAAGATAAATGTTTCAATTTTTCAATTTTTTTTCAATCTTGCTCAAATTCATTGGACGTAGACGGAAACGGACATTCATCGCACTTGAGATGTCTAGGAGAAGGTGTCTCTATTGTGACGAAATTCTACATTCATCTCAATACTGACGATACTACTGCTAACTGTTGTTTTCTTCAAACGGTCACCCATTGTTTGACAAAGTCAACATTGACTTGGTCAATTGTCGTTGGAATTCTGATGGACAAAATTATAAATATGTTTCATTTTGGGGGTGTTGCGACATTTCTTCTATAACAATGACAGTTCAGAAAGGGTATAAGGTGTTCTTGTCAACCAAAAAACAAATTTATTTTTATATGTCAATTGCATTAGAAAAATATAATAGATATTATATTACACCACTCAATTTTATAATATAATCATGACTGTATTTTCGTGGGGAACAATGTTAGAAAATATTAGAGGTGAGAAAAAACGTAAAGAGGGTGAAAAGGGTGACGGTAAATGTTATTGCCCCTGCAAAAGATGTTGTACTGCACATCCCATAAGAATTTTAATAGCAACAGCTAAAAGACATTGTAGGAGACATGGGCACATTGACGGGGGATCAAATGAATATTGTCTCATGGTAATTAGCTATATATTCATTATCTGTCTTTATATGGATTATATTTATAAAATTTTATATTGTTTTAATATTTGTTATACACACTAATTTTGCATGATTGTTTGTAATTATAAATTTAGAATTGCCCACTAACTTTTTGCACGATGCACCAAGTAGTAGTAGAAATGATGTTGTACAAGTTGAGGAACATGAAGCGAATAATGCAGATCAAGTTAATGATCCCATGGAAGAAGATGAAAATAATAACATAGTTAGAGATGATGGGACAAATCAAATGGTCCAAGACTTGTTCGTTAGTCGAATGAGGATGGGGACAGTGATGGTATTTATGATGAACACCTAATAGAAAAGGAAAATAAACGACTTTATAAAGGCTCAAGAGCAAATATTCTCTCAACTACATTGTTGTTGGTGAACTTAAAGGATATGAATCATTTGTCGAACACTTGTATGACACAGATCCTAAGGTATGTAATATGTTTCAACACATATACATAAAGGTTGAATTTTTACTCTTTTTTTAGTGTTAATTAATGTGTAAAATAAGAATGCAATATTTACGATTAATATTCTTTACATTAACTAGTTATTTTTTATGTTGTAGATTGTTAGGTGAATTTTTGTTGCCATCATCAAATATTTTACCTGTTGCCATCATCAAATATTTTACCTCGCACATATCGAGATTTACATGCCATTATGAAAGACACTGGAATGGAGAATCAAACTATAGATGCATGTCCTAATGATCATATTATATATTATGGACAACATGCGTCGAAAATAGAATGTCCGCAATTTCATATCAGTAGATATTGAATTAATCAAGTAACAAAAAGGGTTCCTCGAAATGTTCTTTGTCATATTCCCATAATTCCATGTTTGCAATAATTGTTCAGGTGAAAAAGCATAACACAGTTTATGGATTACCATGCATGGAATAGAAGTGGAGATGGTGTTCTTCAAATGCCTGTAGATGGTTATGCATTTAGGGAAATTGAGGGAAAATGGGCAGAATTTAAAGATGAACCTCGTAATGTTAGGCTTTCATTGGTAGTTGACAGTGTTAATCTATTCGGAGAGATTAGATCTATTTACTCAGTGTGGCCTATTTTTGTTATCAACAATAACATTCCTCCTTGGATGTCAATAAACAGGGAGCACATAATGTTGGCAATGATTGTTCTAGGTATTTGTTTACATTAATTTTTCGAATGTAACATTTTTATTTGTTCCGCTTTTTGCACAATATATTTTATTTATTTATTTACTTATATATACATATAATGGTAGTAATTATGTGTAATTTCAAACAATTAGGTAAGTACCAAGTTAAAGATATGAATTTATATATCGAGCCTCTTATCGACGAGCTACTAAAGTTTTATTTTGGCATCACTATGTATGACATTTGTAAACCAATTGGGGAGAAGAAATTTCAATTATGTGGAATACTTGTATGGACAATTCATGATGCCCCGGGACTAACACATTTTTGTGGTATGTAACATTTTGTTGCACTTTAATACTATATAATTATTTAAAGATATCATGCATGTTTTTAAATAATCCCATCATATAATTGGCATTAATCCATCTGTTGCAGGTCTTCAAACAAAGGGTAAATTTGCATGTCCAGTTTTTGGTCCTAAGATGAAGTATCGTCATTCAAAAAGTTTAGGAAATGTGGTGTTTGATGAGTATATGCACTTCTACCCTAAGAACCATAGGTATCATACTACTAAAAAACATATTTTCAATGGGAAAGAAGATACGGGATTAAAACCATGAAAAATGACACCTCATCTATGGAGGTTGGAATATAATAGAAAGCGTCAAGGTACGCAATTTCTTTATGTATTGTATATGTAATGTTTTGAATTTATATTTTAATTATTAAATTTATTTTACCATATTTGATCATTATTGTTGTGATTTTTGTTATGCTTTATCAAGGCTATCATCGTGAAGGTATTAATAATGGGATTCCACAAGGAATGAAATGTTATCCCACTCAATTCATGAGGTTGCCCTACTATGAGGAGCTAAAAATAGGTCATTTTTTTGATACAATGTGTATCGGGAAAAATGTGACAGAAGCGTTATGGCTAATCATAGATGGTAGGAGGGATAAAGAAAAAATTGTCAAAATTTGTACTGACATTCAGGAAGCCAATCATGCAATGTAAAGTGTGATCCGATCAAATAGAAATGGAGACCAAAATAACCTTCCATGGTTCTTAACAGAGCAGCAAAGCAATGATGTAAAAGAGGTCATTCAAAGAATTAAATTTCCCGCAGGTTTTTCTTCAAACATAAATAATATCTTAACAAAGAGAGGTGAATTTGGTGGGGTAAAAACACATGATTGTCATACCTTCATTAAGGTAATAATTTTGGTATACATATTTATATATTGGTCATATACATATACATCTTTTAAGAAAAAAAAAATTGTCTACTTTGGAAACAAATAACGATTCATTTTTATTGTTACAGTATGTTCTAACTCTATCTCTCCCAAACAAATTTGCCAACAACATCAAACACATTATATATGATCTTGGAAAATACATGAGGTAAGTAGTTGTGATTTATATGCAAAATGTTTTTTCAATTTGTTGTTGTACTTAATTACATATGTTTTACTTATAATTTAATATATTTTATGTTGTGTTGAAACATGTTATTTTCTTACGTCATGATATGTAGATGGTTGTCATTGAAATAAATCCATCAAGATGATATAAAGTATTGGAAGAGAGAAATTCCTCAGCTAATGTGTGAAATGCAAAAGTATATACCTCCAACATTTTTCAATGCACAAGAACACTACGTCATACACCAAGTTGAGGATATTGAAATGTGCAGACTTGTACACACAAGGTCAATTTGGATGGTGGAGAGGCACTTGAAATCATTGAAGGATTTGGTTAGACAAAGAGCACATCCTAAGGGTTCTATGGTGGAGGGATATATGGTATATCAATCCATGGTGTATATTAGTCAGTATCTTCCTAAATTAGAAGCGCCAACTATGCATGCAGTGGATTGCATTTGGGATGTGAACTCCATCAAAAAATTTGAAGGGGAGCACTTGTTGGGGAAAGGTAGAATGAAGAAATTGAGAGGTAATTAAATTGCAGAGATTTATAATACATATAACTTTTTGGTTTTTGTGTATATGATCATACTCATTTAATATTTATTCTTTCATCAATTATTAATATTTACCATGGTTATAATTAATATTTAATATTGGTGAATTATGATTTTTTGATTCGGTTGCTCAAGATTGGGATGCACTACAATTATACATAGCAAAGAATCTTAACTTGATGAAGGTATGGATTGAAAGATGTAAACAACATCATGGCGGTAGGTTATCATGGAAACAACTGTCTAAATTGGTTTGAGAAGCTCATCGTAATGGAGATGCCAATGTTACACAGATGGAAATTGATTTAGCATATGGTTTGAAAGATGGAGAGGCAAGCAAATTCACCCATTTTATTCAGTTATTTCATATTATATTAATGTGACTGCATGTGTGTTTTTTCCAGATACTTTCCAAGTTATATAAATATGTTTATTAATTGACAATGCATATTTTACATGTCTGGCATATTGCAGTTGAAACACCACAAGGCTATGCGGTGCAATGGCCATAAATTTCACATCAAACAGTTGGATGAAACCAGGAAAACTTCTAATAATGGGATAACTACATTATTCCAGGTCACTAATGTTTCCTCTAGGAGTGGCAGACATCCCTGAGAATCTGAAAATACATATTATGGGTATTTGGATGATATACTTCAGTGTGACTTTAATTCCTTCAAATTAGTTATGTTCAACGTCAAATAGTATAGGTTACGAATGCATGAACGTGATGAGGAAAGAACTGTTATTCAGTATGTCAACCGATTTCCAATGATTAAAACAATGATGTTTGAAAGAGGACATGATCGTTATGTTTTTCCAAGCCAATGTGAACAAGTCTTTTACTCAAAGGTTCCAGGTGAGAGGGATTGGTCATTTGTTGTTAGATATGATCCAAGAGGAAGCTCGGTAAAGTATGTATATTGTAGAGGAAGAAGATGATATTGAAGAAGAAGATGATGCACCAGAGACAAGCAGGAAGATGGGTCGATAGACGAAGAAGACAGAGAAGATGAACCAACCGTAGGAGACAATGTAGTCCTTGATGATGATGTCGGTGAAGATATGCTCGAAAATGACATTGATGACGATGATGATATCGTTAATCCTTTCAAAATTGTTTCTGAACCAGATGATGATACAGATGCCTAGTTGGATGAAGAAGAAGATACAAAAGAAGGATGATATAGATTTTGAGTTGGATGAGGTATGTAGTTATATATTTTAATTTGTATGAAATATTCTCTTTAAATAATTTACTCATGTGGGTTAATTACATATTTTTAAGTTTTATGCCATTTTTATATATCCTATGTTACATGTTGTTTATTATGTCAAACCTGAAAATAGTGGCCATAACGTACGTGCTAAACTAAAATTATCATTTATAAACAAATAATTTCATTCGTCTTAATTAATTTTTGTTTTGGTAGTTTCTATGTGTGATATTACTATGTTACTTTCGATTATTTTCTATTTTATAGATTGGGTATGGAGGAATTGAAAGTGATGTGAGGGGGAGGGGAGGAGCCATTTGAGCTTCCACCTTCACATGGTTGGCCTTGTTCAGTAGAGAATAAATTATTTTTGAAACCAAGTGAAGCTCATTCATGGGAGGATATGGGAAGCTCATTCACGCCTTGACGATATGGGAGGGTTTCTAGACTCAAAGATGACTCAAACACCCACTCTATATATATTGGATCTCATCCTCGTTTCGTTTGAAATTTCTTAGATTAATGTCATGCATGGAACTCCCAACATACCCATCTTCATGGTCGCATTCTTTATATTCATCTCCTATGTCGTTGAAAACCAGCATCATGCCAATTAGGCCCATGAATTTGGTGGCAAGACGAACGTCGTAGTAGATGAGATTTCATATTTAAATAATGATTTTGTACCAATATATTCTTTATAGAGAAAAAAAAATACTTAGATGAGAGCAAAAAACAAAGACAAGACATAACTGATGAAGCTTGTGCAATTTATCAAGTACTTGTTTATCGACGTTATTACATGTCCTTGCAGTAATAGATGCGGGAATGTGCATCTCAAACAAATTTTAAAAGAAACAACTAAAATGCATGTACTAGGACTAGACATGGGAACAGTGATCTGTGAATGGGGCCAACGTTGAAATTTTTTCAAACTGTTTCTAAATGCACTGAAATTTGACATGTATAGACTGTTTGCATGCCTTGATGATATGGGAGGGTTTCCATACTCAAAGATGAATCACACACCCACTCTATACATCATATCTCTTCCTCGTTTCCTTTGAACTTTCTTGGATTAATGTCTTGCATGGAACTCCCAACATACCCATCGTCATGGTCGCGCTCTTTATATTCATCGCATATGTCGTTGAAAACCAGCATCATTCCAATTAGTCCCATGAGTTTGGTGGCAAGAAGAAGGTCGCGCTAGATGAGATTTCATATTTAAATAATGATTTCATACTAATATATTATTTATGGAGCAAAAAAGTACTTAGATGAGAGCAAAAAACAAAGACAAGACATAATTGATGAAGCTTGTGCAATTTATCAAGTACTTGTTTATTTGAAATGGACATTGTTATATCACATAGCACATGTGTGATGGACTAAATCCCTAGGCATATGGACCATGAACTCCAAAGATAAATAATTTTATGACTTAAGGCTAGTTTGTTTGACCTTGGATCGAGACCACCAATTTTCACTCACAAGACAAATTTTTCCTATGTAAAACCTATGATGTGGTGACTTGAGACTCTTTTCAACATAAATTGGGATATCTATTAAAGATAAATTATAGGGCATAATACCTTGTTTGTATGGGTAAATCAAAATAAAACATAAGTTAAGGTAAATATCAACATCAACTTTAAAAAAAATAGTACTAAATTTTAAATGCAAATAAAATTAAAGGACAGATGTTAAGTGCATTGAAGGATCAAAAGTGGCAACCTATAATTGTTGCCATTAGGTGAACATATCTGGTTGCAATCATTGATTGTCACCATTAATTGGAGGTAGTTTTGGTGATGGGCATTAGGGGATTATCACCTAGTTTGGTCACAAAAATAGGAATTGATGATGGGCCTAGAAAGATTGTCACTAATTTAGTTGTGAAAACATCGCCATCCTTGTCATTGTCATCGCAATCCTCATCCTTGAAAATATGATGCCAACTAACTTGAAAATATGATCCACTATCTTTCATATTTCAGAAAAATCACGAGCATGTGTCAACTTGTTTTCCTGATGGGGAAAAACCTACGAAAGTAATCCTGATAGGTTTGTGGGTTGTGGGTTCTAGGAAAAACATTAAACATGGTGAAATATTATTTATAAATGAGAATTCCCAAATAGGAAATATTGATGGCTTGCAGATTGAAAATTGTTGTGTGCCAACCAACAAGCACATGAGCACAAACCCAGTTTGGGGATAAGTTGAAATTAAATGAATCTAAAGTAAATTTGGGATGAAGAGGGATCAAATGGCATAGTCATTCTTCAAACAATTCGATTTCATGAAACTAAATATGAAAGAGGAAATCATATGTGAATAAAATAAAAATACCATCTCCTATGAATGACACAAGATTGTTGAACCTTGGGAAAAACTCTTTTTCTTTCACAGCTTATGTAGAAATTTATAGAGGAGGAGATTTAATTTCCCTAAAATAGGAAAATTCAATAGGAGTTGTTACAAGAAAAACAAGTCCTTTATGCTTATTTTGAATGTGAGATCATTTAGGATTCCAAAAACATAACACCAAACTGCCATAATTAAGGACTATATTACTACCTTTTAGCAATTGGTAATATACACAAAGGGCCTATAATTAGATTCATTTTTTAAAGAATGTTTCATCAGTGGTCTCAAGGAATCAAATTCAGTGCACATCTTGATGCAATTCCCAAAAACATGGTTGGAATCTTATGATGTATAAATAAGATGAGATGGTGCTCAATGCACAAATGAAGATTCCTTTATTCACCACTCACACTAGCTCCCACGTGGTAACTACTCCTAGATCATACAACTTCAATTCAATTATAATCCACAAGTTATCTCCATAAGAGATGGTATATGCCAATGCCTCCATCTTTTCTATAATTGTGATGAGAAATATTTCAAAGGGAATAAATGTAAAGAAGATAAATTATTTCAAATGGATGTCTCCCAACACAAATACTCAAAAAACACATCTACTAAAGACACTCCTTAACTTGAGTTGAATGATGTCACACATCCAATGACTAAGAATAACACTTTACAAGATCCTTTCAAAGAAACCCAATTATCTCTCCGTGCCCTGTCCAATTTCTTGTCACCCCAAACATTGAAGTTGATTTATTATATCAAGAATCACAAAGTGATTGTATTAATTGACAATGGCAACACCCAAAATTTTGTTCATAGAAGATTGGCTATAAAAACCCATTGTTATTTCCATCATATACCTAATTTTCAAATATTTGTGATTTCCAATGGAGGTATGATGAAATGTGGCGATCAATATGAAAATGTGGTGATCGGTATGATTACTGTAATTTGTAGCTAGTCCTCTATAAGTATCAATAGGTATTTAAAACACCATAGGGTTCAGCACTTTCACATGGGGAGCATGACCATGGTATTTCTCACATTCTAGGTAGTCAACCACCCAATGTGCATCCTTATTGGAGCCCTCTTGCATAGAGGAATGGAATTGAAAACATCATCCAAGAATTGTTGGAGGTGGGAGTCATATGTTCTAGTATTATTCCTTACTCGTCACTACTGCTAATGGTATTAAAGAAGGAAGGTACTCATCATATGTGTCCTGATTGTTGGGCTCTCGATAATTTGATCACCAAGGACAAATTTCCTATCCTGGTTATTGATGATGACCTCTTGGATAAACTTCATGGAGCCATGATTTTCACTAAACTTGACCTTTAATCTGGATACCACAAAATCAGGATGAAAGAGGAAGACGTCCCTAAGATAGATTTTCATACACATGAATATGATTATTGTTGGATTATTGATAGGGGGGTGAATCAATAATAGAGCAATTCAATCCATTTTAACCACAAAATGCAAGTGTTATATCAATGTAGCATTATCATCCAATAGTTGCAGAGTAAATAAACAATGAACAAATGAGCAATCATACACATACATAGTACACCAGTGTTTTACGTGGAAACCCAAAGCAGGAGAAAACCATAGAAAGTTTTTTATTATATGTCTTTAAGAGTTACATTCATTGGAAGCACCAACTAACTTTGTTTTCCAGCTGCAGCTGGAAGGAGGCTCGAACCCCCTATTTTCTTAGGCTACAACCTGAGGTAAGCTCCAACTCCCCAATTCTCTAGCTATAACAAGAAGGAGGCTACATCCCCCTATGTTCTCTGGCTACAACCACCTATCATTGCCCCGTCCAACCACCCTGACGTAGAAGTGGAATGATGGAACCATTGTCACACTATCACTGTGAGATATATTGTTGTAAACCTATACCAATCAACTTGTAATCAACCTGTAACAACCTGTGCCAGCATGTACCATACATCAACATGTACCTCAACCTGTACCATAAACAAATGCATCAACCATGCACCAAACCTATACAAATAACCTGTCACAATAACCTGTACAAATAACCTATGACAATAACCTGTCCAAACAACCTGTAATCAACCGGTACCATAAACAAGTGCATCAACCATGCACCAACCTGTACCTCAACATGTACCATCAACGAGTGCATTAACCATGCACCAAATATGTATCAATCATGCATCAAATACACATAAACTACGACTCGTCAATATGTACCAACATCATCAACTATACACCTCATTTATGTGTCAACTCATCAACTACTTGTCTCAACCATGTACCCAACATGTACCTCAACCATATACCAAAGACATAAACCAATATAACCATCAAAATTTATCTAACAATTCATCACTCTATCCATAAAACAAATACCATAAACCCTTACATCAAACCATGTGCCACAACCTCATTGTTATGTAGCCTCAAGCTAACCAACAACTTCAGCAACACATCAGAACCAAAAGACCAATACCCATATGCCAAATACCAACAACAAAATACCAACTGTATCCCTCAACAAATCCGATATATGCATCAATATTGAACAACCAATACCATCTCAAGAGATAAACCCTAGCTCACAAAACATACCTCAAACAAGATGTGACATATCTCTCATAAATAGACCCCAACCATGTTGTTGTCGCGATTTTTCTGCCGCAATTTTTCTACCATGATTTTCCTGCCGTGATTTTTTTGTCACACTTTTTTTGCCGTGATTTTTATGCCGCACTTTTTCTGCCGCACTTTTTTTGCCACGATTTTTCTGTCACACTTTTTCTGCTGCACTTCTCTCTATCAATAATACTTGCTCAAATAACCTTCCACAAAATAGATATTCAATAGGTTCAAGTGTGTTTAAATGAGAGAATCTTGCCTCTTATTTATACTTTCATGTAGCATCCTTGAGGGGTTAGCTTTTGACCATCTTAACCCACTTTCCTTATTTTAGGGTTAATCCACTTGTACCCACTTGTCCACTTAACTTAACCACTTTCCATAATTAGTAAGTTCTCCATTAACTTTATTATTTAAATAATTTATTTTGCATCATCTTTGACTTATAGTACAATCATCACTTCACTTTATTACTTAAATAATTTCTTCTTTGCAAACACTTTAACTGCCTTGACCTTTTGGGGCTTCTAGATGACTCATGAGGGTTCTCCAACTTCACATGGCCATAACCCTCCAACCGTGAGGAGTTATGTGATGCTCCACATACCACTGGAAATGGCATGACATGTAATATCCATCTAGAATAGTCTTACCTGCAAATATATCAAAACTCATACCATTATCCATCAAAAAAACTTGGGTCCATTACCCAAACCTTTGTGCTACCGGAATTTATTCAATGGTTGACATCAATGACAACCAACCCAATTAATAAACAATATCCCCCTTTGGCATTGATGGCAACACTCTGATGCAATACTGAAGTCATGTCATGCAATATTGAAGTCATATCACTCATGCTCCCCCTGGAACCATGCCTTTGTGATATGCATATGTTAAATATCTCCCCCTTTGTCATCAATGGCAAAGGTATCTTTCCATTCGGGGTTCCTCCCCCTAACTGAACAGTCATTGGGGATACTCCCCCTGACTAAACTCTTCCTGAAACTAATATCCTGACCTGAATTTTCCTCTTTATGGTGCTTCCTCGTGTAAATCTAAGACATATAAGATAAGCATTCAAAAGCATTCATTTTGGAGTAGAGATTACTCCAAGTCTCTAGTGAAGATACTCAAAGGCTTCCTGTGGAAGCAGTTTTGTAAATATATCTACCACTTGTTCTTTTGTGCCCATGTATTCAACTCTGATGTTCTGCTCTGCAACCTGTTCTCGTAGAAAGTGATACTTGATTGGAATGTGATTCGTCTTGGAGTGCATCACCAAGTTCTTTGAGATATTTATGACGTTTGTATTATCACAATAGATTGGAATGGTCTCATGATACTCAACCTATATATATGTCAGAGTTTGTTTCATCCATAGAACCTGTGTACAACATGATGATGTTGCAATATACTCTACCTCGGCTGTAGATAAGGAAATTGATGATTGTTTCTTGCTTAGCCATGATACTAAACACTCACCCAAGTAGAACGTTGCTCCATTGGTGCTTCGTCAATCATCAATGCAACCTGCTCAATCTGCATCTGTGTAGGCAATAAGTGATAGATCCTTTCCTTTTGGATACCATAATCCAAACTCTTTTGTTCCTTTGATATATCTGAAAATCATCTTCATTGTTAATACATGTGATTCCTTTGGTGTTGCTTGAAATCATGCCACCTGTCCAACTACCTACATTACATCTGGTCTGAATGTTGTCACATATAGTAAGCTACCAATCATTGACCTGTATTGCCTCTAGTCTGTAGACTTCGAATCATCATCTTTGCTCAACTTGCAATTGGTTTGCATAGGAGTGGTAATTGGTTTGCAATCTTCCATTCCAAACCTCTTTAGCATTTCTCTGATATACTTAGTTTGAGAAATAAAAATTCTTTGGTTTCTTTGACGTATCTAAAGACCCAGAAAGAAGGATAGTTCTTCGAGTAATGACATTTCAAATTCATTATACATATCATTTGCAAATTTATGGCTTAACCTGTCATCATTGCTTCCAAAAATAATATCATCAACATAAACTTCAATTAATAAAATACTATCTTGAGATACCTTGCTGTAGAGGTTGTTGTATGCACTTCCTTTTCTGAACCCTTCCTGTTGTAAACATTTATCCAATCTAGAGTACCATGCTCTAGGAGCATGTTTTATACCATAAACGGCCTTCTTCAATTTACACACATAATATGCGTTCTCTGACAGCTAAAATCATTCTCGTTGTTCAATGTAGACTTCTTTTTCAAGTTCCCCACTCAGAAAAGTTGATTTTACATCCATCTTATATACTTTAATATTCTTGGAGCAAGAATAAGCTAAAAGCAATCAGATTGCTTCCATTATGGAAACTAGGGAAAATGTCTCTTCAAAGTCGATTCCTTCAACCTGTGTGTATCCTTTACATACCAATCTAGCTTTGTTCCTTGTAACTTGTCCATATTCATTCAATTTATTTATGAATGCCCACTTTGTGCCAATCACATTCTTATTCTTTGCTCTTGGAACCAATTCCCAAGTTCCATTCTTCTCTATTTGATCCAATTCTTAATCCATGGCCTTATTCAAAAATTCATCCTTGTTGGCCTCTTCAAAACTGTTTGGTTCAATCGTAGATGAGAGTGCTAGGTGTGTTTGTTCCGGTGAATGGATTCTTCTTCTAGTCTCAACTCTTGCATCTTTGTTTCCAATAATCTGATCTGAAGGATGATTCTTCTGTACTCGTTTGGTAGGTGTCTTTGGAGGCACTTGTTGAACTTTCTCTTCTACTTATGTCTGGTCCTCTTCATCTTCCCCTTCTACTTCTTCTTCATCTTCTACTTCTTCTTTGTAAAGTTGTTCCATTGATTCATTTTCTTCTTCCTTTAATTCTCATCCATATGTTTCATCAATTGTTACATTGATGCTTTCCATAACTTTGTTCAACCTCAGATTGTAATACTTGTATTCTTTCCTTGTACTTGAGTAACCAACAAGTACTCCTTTGTCCACACGAGAGTAAAACTTTGTCATTCTGCCATCTTCTCTTTTGATGTAGCATTTGCTTCCAAATACTCTGAAGTGTTTCACATTTGTTGATATTCTTTTCCATAGCTTGTAGGGAGTTTTATCAGTGTTGTTTATGAGTATTACTCTGTTTTGAATGTGAATTGTCGTATGCACTGCATGTGTCCAAAAGATATATGTCAGTTTGGAATCCATTAACATTGTTCGAGCCATTTCCTGTACTGTCATGTTCTTTCTTTCAACAAATCCATTCTGTTGAGGTGTCCTAGCAATAGAGAATTGCCTTTTTATTCCATGCCTATTGTAGTAGTCCATAAATTCCTTTGAAGTGAACTATCTTCCATTATCAGATCTAAAACATTTGATTTTTGAATCCATTTCATTTTCGACCATTTCCTTGTAGACCTTGAAGTTTTCAAAAGCTTCTGACTTATTCCTGAGAAAGCAAACTTTTGTCATTCTTGTATAATCATCAACTAATAACATAAAATATTATTCACCTTTTAAACCCTTTGTTGTAGTTGGTCCAACTAGATTAGTATGCACAATTTCCAATGGTCTTGTCGTTGAATATTCCTTTGATTGAAACCTGGTCTTTGTTTGTTTTCCTTGTTGACAATGCTTGCATAAAGTGTTGGTTGGTTTTGTAATCTGGGGCATTTCTCTAACTGCTTCCTTTTTGCTGACTTTGACAAGGTTATCAAAGTGTATGTGACCCATTCTTTTGTGCCATGGCCAACTTTCATCTTCCTTTCCTAGACAAAACTTTTCATTTCCAATTTCACTTAATACATATATGTTGCTTGAAGTTCTCGCAATTGTTGCAATCAATTTTCCTAAACCTTATTTTTTTATCTCGCACTTTTGTGAATCGAGAGTAACTTTATGATCTTGGTCACACATTTGACTCACACTTAGAAGATTATGTTCCATATCTTCTACAAGTAGAACATTTTTTTCCTTGGTATTCTTGTTTCCAATTCTGACTGTTCCTTTTCCAATGATTTTAGTTGAATCATCATTTCCGAAGAAGATGGATCCATATCTTTCCTTTCTTAATGTAAGAAACTTGTTTTTATCACATGTCATGTTTTTTGAACAACCACTATCAACATACCAACCACATTTCTTCTACTTATCTTATAGAGCGAGTGTGCATTCTTCATTTCTATACCAATTCTGCTTTCTTATCCATGTTCTCTTCTAAGATTCTTGTATGTGACTGTTGTTGTTCTGTTGTGGTTCTCTAGGAGGAACTGTCATTCTGCAATCTTTGGCCATGTGTCCAAAGTTGTTACACTTGTAGCATTCCAATTCAGTGCTCAATGATTCAAACTTATTGTAACTTCTTCTATGTGTTTCACTGGGCCTTCTTAGATAACCCTTTTGGGTATGACTTTCAAAGTTGTTTATGTTTCTGTTGTTAGCTCTGCAATTCATAGCTTTATGTCCCAAATTATTACATGCATAACATAAACCAAAAAAGATAGTTTGATACCTGGGAGTTGAAGATCTTCTGAAAGGAGTTACTCTTTTGAATCCTTCTTCTTCCCGAAGCTTATCTGTTGGTCGTTGATTCTGAAATCTTAATCTTCTCGGTGGAGGAGTGTCCCTGTAATATTCTTTGTAGGTCTTCATATCCCCTTTGATTGTTTCTACGTAGATTTTTGGATATGCTTCTTGTTCTGTTGTTTTGGAGCTTGACCCCTTTTCTGTCTGATCGTATCCAAGTCCGTACTTATCATGATGAGGCTTTTGACTGTTGATAATGTTATCAAAAACTTTTGAGTTGTTCTGCATATTTTTCTCTTCAAGATCCTTTCTTAATGTGACAATCTTTGCTTCCAAATATCCAATGATCATGTCTCTTTCTTCTAGTTTTTGTTTGAGTGCTTCTTCAATTCTTTTATCTTCTTCTATTTGAACCTTCAAATTTGTAATCATGTGTTCTAGTTCCTGAGTGTCTTCTTTCTTGTCTAGTTTCACTTGTAGCTTCTTGTTTTTATTCTTTTATTTTCTTATAAATTTTATGGCACACAACAATTGTTCTCAGTAGTCAACTTCTTCCTCTTCATATTCTTCTTCGTTGTCTTCTTTATCAGATTCTTCTATTCCCATGAATAGAACTGTTTTTGTTTCACTGTCACTGACTTCATCTTCATCTGATGAGGAGATGTCTTCTTTGGCGCATAAGTTTTTCTTGAAAGATTTATTTGTGGTTCTTTTGCCTTCATATGTTTGTTTTCTATTTGAGTAATCTTCATCATTCCTCTTATTTTTCTTATGAGGACATTTGTTAGCAAAATGACCAATACCATCACAATTAAAACAAATCAATGGAAACTTATATTTATATCTGTCATTGGTTCCTTTGTTCAATCTTTTGAGAAAGTTGGTCATTTCTTCATCATCTTCTGAAGTGTCATTATTCCTGCTATGTTCTTTTTCCTTTTGCTTTCCCTTTTTCTTTGACATTTTGGATGCTTTGAAAGTTGCTTCTTTTATATATGGATTTTCTTGTTAAGTTCTCATTTCATATGCTCTAAAGATTCTATGTAGTTTGTCCATCCTTATTGAGTCTGATCTGCTCTTTCTTCTAGTGTTGATATCTTATGATCAAATCTCATAGGAAGAGATCTTAGTACCTTTTGAACAATTACAGATTCTTTAATTTCCTCTCCCAATCCTATGATTGCATTTATTGTTTCATCGACTCATAAGAAGTAAGCTGCAATATTCTAGTCTTCCTTCATCTTTAGTTGTTCGAACTGGCCTCTATAAGTTTGAAGCTTTGTTGCTTTGAATTTTGAATATCCTTCATAAATATTTGAAGCTTGTCCCAAATCTCTTTAGCGGATTTATAATGTATAACTTTGGTGTATATTAATTCACAAAGACCATTCAGAAGTGCATTTATGGCTTTGGAATTATTTTTCCCAAGTTTTATTGCTCTTTCATTTGTCGGCGGAACTGTTGGTTCTTTGTATCCATCTACAACAGATTGTCAAATTTCAAATCCATGTGCATGTATATATGTTTTCATCCTTCTACTCCAAAATGCATACTTTTGTCCATCAAACTACGGTATTCCATTTTTATACATGTTGTTTCTCTCCATGATCTACCTTTCAGTGGTTAAACTGATTTCTGAAGGAACCTCCTCTTATACCAATTGTTGGATTACTGAGAGGGGGTGTGAATCAGTAATAGAGAAATTTGATCATTTTCAACCACAAAATGTATGTGTTATATCAATGTATCATTATCATCCAATAGTTGCAGAGTAAATAAACAATGAACAAATGAGCAATCATACACATACATAGTACACTAGTGTTTTACGTGGAAACCCAAAGTGGGATAAAACCATGGAATGTTTTTTCTTATATGTATTTAAGAGTTACATTCATTAGAAGCACCAACTTACTTTGTTTTCCAGCTACAACTAGAAGGAGGTTCCAACCCCCTAGTTTCTCAGGCTACAAACTGAGGGAAGCTCCAACTCCTCAATTCTCTGGCTACAACCAGAAGGAGGTTGCAACCCCTATGTTCTATGGCTACAACCAGAAGGTGGCTACAACCACCTATCCTTGCCCCGTCTAACTGCCCTGATGTAGAAGTAGAATGATGGAACCACTGTCACACTATCACTATGAGATATTTCATTGTAAAAATGTACCAATCAACCTGTAATCAACCTGTAACAACATGTACCAATAACCTGTGCCAACATGTACCATACATCAACCTGTACCTCAACTTGTACCATAAACAAATGCATCAACCATGCACCAAACCTGTAGAAATAACTTGTCACAATAACATGTCCAAACAACCTGTAATCAACCTGTACCGTAAACAAGTGCATCAACCATGCACCAACCTGTACCTCAACATGTACCATCAACGAGTGCATCAACCATGCACCAAATATGTACCAATCATGCATCGAATACACATAAACCGTGACTCATCAATATGTACCAACATCATCAACTATACACCTCACGTATGTGCCAACTCATCAACTACTTGTCTCAACCATGTACCCAACATGTACCTCAACCATATACCAAAGACATGCAGCAATACAACCATCAAAATTTATCTAACAATTCATCAATCTATCCATAAACCAAATACCATAAACCCTTACATCAAACCATGTGCCACAACCTCATTGTTATGTAGCCTCAAGCTAACCAACAACTTCAGCAACACATCACAACCAAAAGACCAATACCCATATGTCAAATACCAACCGTATCCCTAAACAAATTTGATATATGCAGCAATACTAAACATCCAATACCATCTCAAGAGCTAAACCCTAGCTCACAAAACATACCTCAAACAAGAAGTGCCATATCTCTCATAAATAGACCCCAACCATGTTGTTGTCACGATTTTTCTGCCGCACTTTTTCTGTCGTGATTTTTCAGGTGCACTTTTTCTGCCGCACTTTTTCTGCCGCGATTTTTCTGTCGCACTTTTTCTACCGTGGTTTTTCTGCCATGGTTTTTTCTGCCGCATTTTTTCTGCTGCAATTTTTTTGCCGCACTTTTTCTGCTGCACTTTTTCTGACACACTTTTCTTGCCGCACTTTTCCTACCGCACTTTTCTCTATCAATAATACCTTCCCAAATAACCTTTCACAAAATAGATATTCAATAGGTTCAAGTGTGTTTAAATGAGAGAGCCTTGCCTGTTATTTATACTTTCATGTATCATCCTCAAGGGGTTATCTTTTAACCATCTTAACCCACTTTCCTTATTTTAGGGTTAACCCACTTATAACCACTTATCCACTTAACTTAACCACTTTCCATAAATAGTAAGTTCCTCATTAAATTAACTATTTAAATAACTTCTTTTGCAGCCTCTTTGACTTATAGTACACTCATCACCTCACTTTATTATTTAAATAATTTCTTCTTTGCAAACACTTTGACTACTTTGACCTTTTGGGACCTCTAGATGACTCATGAGGGTTTTCCAACTTCACATGGCCATAAATCTCTAACCGTGAGGAGTTATGTGACGTTCCACATACCACCGGAAATGGCATGACATGTACTATCCATATAGAATAGTCTTACTTGAAAATATATCAAAACTCATACCATTATCCATCAAACAAACTTGGGTTAATTACCCAAACCTTTGTGCTACCAAAATTCTCTACCGGACTTTCTTCAAGGGTTGACATCAATGACAACCAACCCAATTAATCAACAATTATGAGTTTGTAGTGATGCTCTTTAACCTTTTCAATGCTCCACCCACCTTCTAGATCCACATGAACAATATGTTTTATCCCTTCCTATGCAATTTTGTGCTTGTCTTCTTTGATGATATCTTGACCTACAAACAAACATGGGAATATCACATTGAGCATGTTGATAGAGCTTTGCAGCTCCTGTGGGATCACCAAATATTCATGAAACACTTGAATTCTACCTTTGGGGCTTTGGAGTATGAATAATTGGGTCATATTGTAAGTTAGGATGGAATATAGGTTGATCCAAAAAAAATTGTATCTATGGGATATTGGCCTCCATAGTTCAACTCATCAAAAGACTTGAGGAAGACTATGACCCTCCTAAAGGGTATACATGGTAGAAAGATACATTGAGGTATAAATGGTGCATTATTTTGGTAAATACATCTACCTTAAAATAAAATGTCTTGGATGAGCTTCATTCATCACCTACATTGGGTCACTCCGACTTTCATAAACCTATGAAAGAGATAAGCAATCATTTTTCTAGGAGGGAATGAAAACAAAGATCCAATAATTTATAAAATCGTGTGACACTTTCCAATGAATCAAGGGTGATACAGTAGATATGTTAATGGAATTGCGACCACTATCGATCCCAACACATATATGGACTCACATCTCTATGGATTTATTGTGGGACTCCTAAAAGTGAGTAACAAATCAATGATCATGGTGGTAGTTAACTGTATGTCCTTATATGATCATTTTGTACCTTATTTCATCCATTTACACCCTCCTCGGCTATCAGTCTTCATGGATCCTATTTTCAAGTTACATGGCATCATGTTTTGAAAGATCATCATCATTTTCATTGTCATATCGTCATGATCGTCGTCATCAATATCATCACGACCATAATTAACATTGTCATTGTTGTCGTCATCGTCTATGTGATTTGACTAATAAAGACTACAAATTTGGTGTTATAATGATTTGACTGCTAAACTCTATGAAGGTATGCATACCCTACCCCCCTCTAGATTTGAACTTGTGACCTCCAAGGAGTAAACGCATGTTCTTAATTTATTTGAGTTTTTTTAACTTTTGGTTATATATAAATTATATATTATATATAATATATAATATAATATAATACATATTATATATTATATATAATATAAAATATAATATAATACATATTATATATTATATATAATATATAATATAATATAATACATATTATATATAATATATAATATAATATAATACATATTATATATTATATATAATATATAATATAATATAATACATATTATATATTATATATATAATATGATTATATAACCAAGTTTAAAAACTATCCCTGTCATTGCCCTAATCATCATATGAAGTTACAGGTCGAGCCGGATGCAGCGAGAAGGAATCAACGCGGCTAGGGTCTAAACCCTAGCCGCCTCCATTCGTTTTGATTGCAGGGGCGCGCGACTGTAGCAGCGAACAGGGATGAACAATGTCCCTCTCGCCTGAACTAGCACGAGGTCTGGTTTGAATGCAGGGTTCCCCTTTGAATACAGGTCCGTGGAAGCAGCGACCAGGAGCGTTTGCACGCGTTTTGTTTGCAGGGTCGTGTCTAGCAGAACAGGGCCGCGGATCTAGCGGGGCATGCGACTGGTTTGAGTGCAAGGGCGCGACCCCTGAATACAAACAAGCTTGTTGCTTGCTGAAGGCCGCCGCCTTCTACAATGGCCCCAGTTCCGATCACCGAGATGGGAAAAGACCCATTGGAAGCTTTCAAAACGCTAGTCCGCTCAGCAGGACCTAAACCCAAGCCTTATCTCAAGTCTAAGTTTGTTAAGAAGATGGAGGA
>ML781285.1:764853-780755 GCA_009831015.1 Picea engelmannii | reverse complement strand
TGTCATATCTAGCTTGAGCAACATTGGAGATAGAGGAGACTGTCAACCCTATCCTGAGGGACATTGGAGACAGAGGATCCCTAGTTTGAGTGATAGAGGAGCCCTAGCTCGAGCAATGTCGCCATTGGTAAGTTTTTCTACTTGTTATTGAGTCATCAAATGCATTTCATGTTGGTATCATAAATGTGCATTTCTCCCTACTGGTATCATGTTGGTATGACAGATGTGCATTTTTCCCTGCTATTAAGTCATCAACTGCATAATACATTGGTCCATCTTTCCTAGTTGGGGGAGGCACAAAAGAATATTTCCATACTTCAAACACCCACTTAACTAATTGACCATTTGACACGATGGTTTATCCCTCAACCGTTTGACCATTCCCTTGATGGAAAGTGAAAACATAAGCTATAGACAATCACAGCAAGATGGAATTATGAAATGGAACAAAATAGTGATAAAACCCTATATATTAATAGCAATTATATGTTTGGTCGTAATAAGAGGGAAAACCATGTCAAGATGGTCATTGATGGGGTAAATTGAGCACCAGGATTTATATCCTTAATGGGGTAAAGGGATGATGAAACCTCTATTAAATTTCAATGACAAAAACATAAATAAAATGGTCATGTTTGTTCTCAAAGGAATTGGGATGGGACTCCACCAACCTAAAATAGTATAGGAAATTCCTAGAAGAAAACAAGAAGCAAACCATTTGGTAAAATAATCTAATGACAAAGAACAACAATGAGAAAATAATGGAAGGGGAATTGATAGTGAGTAAACTTACAAAATTGGGGAAGGCTTGAAAATTTGGAAGTGAGATTGTTCTTATTTGAAATCCATGATTTATACTCTCTCATGCCATTGGCAAGATTCTTAAAATATAATTGTCTTCTTAACTAAATATTACAAGGCCTTAGATATATTTTCCAGTGCTTTATCAACCCAAGTCTTGATGCAACCCGTGATGGGTCCCATTGGGACCTCCTATTTCACCCCTAAGGAAAATATTTTGCTATGGACTTTGCTTAATTATATGCATTTCTCTTGAATCAATGAATCAATCCAAGAATTCTCAATAACCAAATCACTAATCCATTGTTTTATCTCCTTTTTAGAGAAGCTAGTAAGTCATTGATTCAAAGAGTTGGTCAAATAAATAATTTTGGTGTCAAGGACAAAGGTTTTTCTCATCAATCCCCATAGATTCATCAACAACCTCAATATTGCATCAATGTTGGTTGCAATTGTCTCCCTAACCTCCTACAATAACTCTTGGGCTCACTTTTCTTTGGAAAATATCTTGGGATTATCTTCAAGTTGTTCATATGGTATCCCAATGGCCAATGGTTACATAAACAATGATTTAGGAATAAATGTAGATTCCAAATATGTTATCCTCCTTTTCAACTTGGTGTTTCCTCTAGTTTCTCCAAATTGGATTGCCTAACCATACACCTTATGGCATCATGTAACTTAAGGGATCCATTTTCCCCCAATTCTTTAACATCTAACAAGGTATTGATATTTTCCAAAAGCTTCTTATCCATAGGACTCTCATTTCCAACTAGGTTCTAGTCTTCTTAATGACGTCCCAATTCCTCATATGCATTTTTTCTTTCAATGTTGGAATATTCTAGGGATTTCCCAAGGTCTAAGATTTCTCTCATTCCTATATAAGTTGGCATAAGTGATGGGTACTAAATTATCCTTGATTATTATACTTGATTTTCTCCTCCACCTATTATACTTATTTTCACACCACCATATATATCAAGATTTCTTGAAGGTTAAAAAGATCAACATCAACTTAGAAGAGAATCCAATATCATATTGCTCTACTTCTATAGAGACTACTCTCTTTATGTTTTAAAAGATAGCTACATGACACTACACTTAAATGACAAATTCCAACACTTAATGGTTTTAGGATTCATTTCAATTTGGTTTATCAACTTGAAATTAAAATTTGATACTTTGAAGCTAGTACCTTGAGTCAAATACAAATATGAAATTAGGAATCATTAACATATCTACTAGAACATTTATTCTAACTTATAACAAATATACTAAATTCTCATAATTTCTTCACATAACTATAAGGTTTTCATATCCACGATTTTACAAAAAATTCAATTACTAATAAAAAAAATCATAAGAACTTATTATACCACATATTTCTTCCACAAGAAAAAAAACAATATGCATGCTTTGTATTCCATAATTTATTATAATGGAAGGAACTGAAATTTGCCATGTAAGACAAGGATGAAGCAATTTAACCAATAAATAATAATACCTTAACTAAAACCAAAGTTTCTTCCACGGAATTATGGGTTTGTTGTTGCATATTGCTCAAGCAACCAAACTCATAAACCTGTCATTCAAGAAATCCCATCAATCTTTTGAATCCTTAGCTCACAGCGCAAACACTAAATTAGAATGATATTATTTCCTTTGTTTTCACTTTCCAAGGAAAAACTAAAACCTCTCTTTGTTTTACTTCTTTCGATTCCTAAAAACACTCCTCCCAACTTGCATATCCCCTATACTTTATACCATTTTTACTTTTTATTATTTAGTCAATTGATTATTCATTTATTGATAAGGATATGAATGGCACATTCTTCTAACTTGTATTTTATGAGAACATATGGCTCTCCACCACCCCTCCTTGAATTATGGACCCCAAATGTCTTGTCGTCCCTTCCCAAAGATAATGGGTGAACCTTTATTGAAGACTTAAATAATTCTTATTAATTTTATGTATGCATGTAAAGTTTATAACTTTGTCACACACAGACATTACATCCTCTTAATTTGCAACAAGCATCTCATAAATCTAGCACTTCTACTAAAGGTTTGGCCTTCTCACCCAAACCCTTGGTTCCAAGGTTGGTGGAGGATAAAGAACTTGGTAGGAATGGACCTCCGCCCCTCTTAGCGATCTCATCCCTACTTAATGGGAACACCCTTCAAACACCTAGGCTTTATCATCTATAATTCAATGTTCAACCATGTCCATATGAAATTGCTTGGGTAATCTCATATATCATGCACTACATGGATTTAGACAAGAAACATATTAGAATATTGAAATGTATGTATAACAATACTCAAGGTGTGTGATAGCCTCATTTTCTATTGTCATCATCGTCAGATATACATAACATGAATGAAGGGTGAGATAATCTCCTTGCTATCATCATCTCTATTAGAAATACATAACATGGGTCAAGGGTGTGATAAGCTCCTCGTTATCATAACAATCTCTAGAACTACATAAATTGTTGTTATTCAATCAATATGCGTGAGCCTGAATATGAATTTTCACTCCAACTGGAGTGCACACATGACAATGAATAAAGTGAGTGTTTGGGTGTTTAATAGATTGATCAATGTAAGATGTTTAATAGATTATTTAATAGAGTGTTTGAGTGTTTGGGTGTTTAATAGACTGAAAATAAGTTTGCTTATGTGACCCGATCCTAACACTATTCAGAGATGAGGTCTTTGACCATGTAGTTGGGAAAGAAGTGTACTCATTTACAAATGGGTTCTCTAGATATCAAAAGGTTCGAATTGCTAAGGAGGACAAGGATAAAATGACATTCACAATAGAATAGGGATCATGCCTACAATGTCATGTCATTTGGACCAAAGAATGTAGTAACAATATTCTCAAGGATCATCATTGCAACATCCAGGGATTACATACACAAATTCTTAGAAGTATATATGGATGACTGGATAGTCTATGGCCTAATAAAATAGCATGTTGTGATGTTACAGCACTAGCACTATATAGGCTCAAAGATAGTAAGGTTATCCAGACACCTGTCATGTACCATGGGTAATTCTTTTCTCGACACAATTTTTTATGTATTTCCTCTTCACATTTCCAGTACCTCACAACTTGGAAAGAAAATTGAAAACGCCCTACGTTAGTGAATCATGAGATGTGTAAAATGTAAGTGTGAGAATCTTGCTCTAGATGCAAATAGTACAAAAACAACACAGGCATCGGGTCATTTTAATTGGGATCCAATCAAGGTGGTTTTGGAAGACAAGAAGCTAAAATATCTCCTTCAAGGATACGGTGTCCATTGGCTTTAGTTCTCACATGATGTTTGGAGTAATTTTTTCACAATTCTAGGATGTGTGTTTTCTATGTGAAAAATGCCAAAAATTCTTCAGAGAATATTTCTAAAGTGCAATAGACTTCAGAATCTGCAAATTTCTATAGTTTTAGTAACCTATTGCTTGAAGAGGAGAGAAATAAGTTGGATTCTAGAAGACCACCTCTATTATCTACTAGCTTTATGATGGGATGTAGAACAAATATTAAATTCCTTCCACCTATGAATCTTGTGTGGAATTCACAATACAAAGATATTTTATCACCAAATATTGGAAACATAAATTGTATAGACAACAAACCTACAAAATGTTTTCCAATTTTTTAGGGACTGGGAGTTCCTATCTTGGGTTGTTTGTCTGAACATGTTGTTTGTCCAATGAAAATTATCAATTTCTCATTACTATGTCCACATATTTTGGAAAGGCTAGGAATGCAACCAACTAGGGAATCCTTCTGTATGGGAATCCTTGAGATTTTTTGTGAGTATTATGGAGAAAGTGAGCAAGCATTCCACGCAATTTTCAATCAACTAAATTTATGATCCTTTGGTGATGAATTGGAAACAATTACTAAATGTGTAAAGATGGAGGTGAAAATCTCTCATAATGGATAGTGTCTACATTATTGGCCTTGATAGATGGAGTAAATAAAAATCATCGGATTCTTAGGATTATGACAAATTATTGTCCTGAATCCATTGACTCTGCATTGAGATGACCTAGACAATGGGATCGTGAATTTTAAATTGGTGTGCCATATCCAAGTCAAATATTTGAAATACTATAAGTTATTATTCATTGAATGAATAATTCCCTTACAATTTGAGACTTGTAGTCGATTGCATCAAATATACATGGAATTGTCGGTGTTGATCTAACTGCTCTTTGTAATGAGGTAGCCATATCTACTCTCTAGAAATATATATAACTATGCAAAGCCACTTTAATCCTAACATAATTTATTTTTGCAAACAACAAGAACATTTTGAAAGTGGACATCTTAGTATGGAGTACATAAGAAGCACTTATGGGTCATAATTCCATTGTCCAATTAAGACAACCCGTCAAGATAAGTGAGGAAAAATAATCTATTGATCCAGATAAAAAAACATGGTGATAATGTAAAACATAGAGACATATATATTTATTGCACATATCTACCCTAAAGTTGAATAGAGGAAGGAAACCTCTCATTCAAATTGGATGTCTTTCTCAATTCTAGCATCTTTAATGGGTGCTTCAGTTTCCTTGAAGACACAACTTTCCAGACAAAACTCTTCCAGACAATAGCATGGGTAGCCTAAGGTCTATATTGACATTTTTATGTGAAACATAGAAAGTACATTCTTAAACATTTCCACTTGCTTAGTGGGAAAGATTACATTGTCATTAAGGAATAATTTGTCAATGTCTTGGAATTTCATTGGCAGTGAGCTTATTTGGTTCAATCCTTTGGACAACCCTTAATCAAAATTAATTAAATAAAATGTCTGCTTATTTGGGATAATGATGTGGGAAAATTAGTAAATTTATCATGACTTTCATATTAAAAAATGCATCTAAAATATCTTTTATAATGATGGTCTCTTCAACTTATGCACCTTGAACACTTGATTCTTGAAAACCCATATTCATAGGAAGTTTGGTTACCTTGAATTAGTTGAGAGCATGTATATTAGTGGAAACTAATGAATGTGTCAAAATATAAAAAAGAAATTTAGATATCTCACTATATTTTTACAATCTTGGCTAGCTATATATCTAATTCGATCGACCTAAGGTACAACCAAATAGGTACCTGTCAAATATTTCTTCCTCGAGTGAGGGAATCTCAGTACAAGCAGAGGGGAATGTGACTTCATCTAGTAGATTTTATACGCAAACAACGACTAGAGGTGAAAAGGTCAGAAGAAAATTCTTTAGACACATGGAATTTTTTCTTTCCATAGGAGAATCATGCTCTTATGATGATGAGAGAATATGAGACATAGAGGTGCCACTCAAGTATAAGCATTTGGTGAAACTGCCTCTATTGGACATTGACTTCATTGTCAACAATAGGACGTATCACACTGCACCATCCTCCCTGCATGGCCTGAGGATATTTTACATGGATGGAATAACTATAAAATACAATACAGTAATTGAATTGATGGACTATATCAGACTGTGTTACGATTATAGCGATTGGATGTGGTTGGTCTGGTACATGTGAATTATGCGGAGATATGCACTCACCGCAAATAATATATAGATAATAAACAACGATAAAAATAAGGGAGTGGATATCTATATTGTTGGAAGGCCTAAAGCTTCTGGCAATATCACAGGTTTTGTAAACAACACACGACCCGAGACAACAAACAACTAACCGAATTGCATATATGAGGGAAGCGAAGGGAATCGGGTAGTCTTGTGCGCAATAAAAAAGATAGCTCCCAGAGAAGAGTTATTAGTGAATTACCCTTTGAATCGAATAGATACATCGACTAATAGTGTGTGGGTACTTATGGAACACCTCTTTAAGCAACCTCTACTTATTGCTATAAATTTTTTTCTTTAACATGTAAACTATTAACAATTTTGATTTACATTTAATGTGAATTTTATTATTTGTTTATATAATTTTATTTGTGTGGCAATCAGTTTTTTTTTTTATCTTTAACAGTTTTTTAAATATTTTTGGGTTCTAATTATATTATAATGTGGCGGGATGATTGTGGAAAAGGGTCAGCCGCAGAACATGTAAACAATTAACAATTTCAACTTACATTATATGTGAATTTTATTATTTGTTTATATAATTTTATTTGTGTGGGGATCAGTTATTTTATTTGTTTATATAACTGAAACAACATTTATTTTGTTGAAATATGTAGTCTATGGGCCATGATGCTTATGATTCGCTGAGTAAGAAGGAGTTGTATTCATCCCCCAACCCGATGGTAATAATACAAAAAAAAATCATTAAAGCGGACAAGGAACTTGCTCGCTTGTTAGACCTTGAAGATCAAACTCCTAGGGTCAAACAAAGGATCACATTTGTTATGACACAGCTTAGGACATATAAGGTAATGACCATAATTTAAAGTGATTTTTTTTAATGTCATAAGTTCAATAATGAAAGTTTGTTTTTTAACTTTTACATTATCTAAACAAAAAAAACTTTTTCTTTCTTATATAAAATTATTTAGACCTTGTTCAGCCCGGTGTTGGTAGTAGTGGTGCTGCACAGACACCACATATTCCTAAAGTGGGCCCTCATATACATGTTAGGCTATCTATTTCTCCACCTTCCACACCTTTATATGGGAGCCATGAGACACACCCTTAGGCAGCCACACAATCGGGCTCTAGAGGTGGTGACAGAGATGAGCCTTATGATGTGGATTATATGGTTACATTTCCTAGAGAAAGACGTGTTACCAGCACAGGGACTCTTCCATGCACATTTATGGTCAACGAGGAAGGAATTCCATTAAAGAAAATAAGACTCTCGGGTAGTTTTTAATATTTTAATTGTTTCATGTTGTTTATCTCAAACATAAATCATCTAGATTATTATTTTTAAATTAATGATCATATATTTGTGCGTATAGGAAACGATCATTTTTATAATCACTTGGAGACCAAGATGTTGGTGATTTTTGGGCCAACCATATGCACGAGGTGGAATTCCCATAATTCCAACCTCAAAAAAGAACTTACGGATTATCTTGAAAGCCTCTTTGGAGTAGACACCTTCAACAAAAAACTGGCCACCTCCTTAATTGGACAATATTTAAAATATACGAGAGATGTGTATAGGGTTCACTTTAAAAATAACCCTAGGTATGAGAATCCTCCCATGGTTCCAGAGAGGGAGTGGAAAGCACTCATTGAAGATGCAAAGGAAAAAAAATTGAGAAAAGAAGGAAAAACACCAACTAGTACCCCAAGGTAAATTACATTTTGAATTCAATACCTTTAATTTTCTTTAGATCTAAATAAAACTGTGGTATATAACATACTTGTAAATTTTGATGATGGGTTACCTGACACTTCGAAGGCAACCAAAGCAAGGATTGTCAAACATGACCAGCACAAGCTAGGTCAAGGCGACTACATGAAGTTACAGTCACAAATTGTAGGTACCCAAACATCTTAACAATATTATTTGTATCATCTTCCAACTTCCAGGTAATTGCATCCAATAACATTAAAAATACATACTCTTATGCAAATGCAGGGTGACAATTTCGAAACTGAAACCACGGAGGAAGACCTCCAGATTGGTTATAGGTACGGCTCTCAAGTTGTCGTCAAACATCGGAAAAGCATGGACCAGACCCCAAGATCCAATTTGCAAGATAAGACAAATAAAAATCAATCCACATTAACCTTTCATTACTTATAAAATACATCCATGTTTGATATTGTCCATAAATTTAATGTATTACTTTGTTTTAATCAGGGGAGAAACATTATCAATGAGCCCATTAGTACTAGAGAACAGTGCATTGATAGTACAGTGTTTCCATAACATGGTGCTCCCGAGCAGCCCCTTTCCAGTGGGGTGCAACCCCATGATGTTCCTACAACTGAGGCCAATGACGATAATATGGTTGTATATTAATCATAGAATTAATAATTTCATAGTTATAAATTGTGTACTTTTATTTTTTTTTACTTATACATTTATGATTGTGTCCTTACAAATTTTGTGGTTTCAATGGCATAGAATGACGTACTTGAGGCTCCTACACCTGAAGAGGAGTACAGGGAAGCCATTCCAACGGTGTCGACTAGTGCACGAGGTAAATAATTACATTGCATAGGTTTTTTCTAATAATACTGAACTACTTCAATGATATTTTAAAAATGGTCATATAAATTTAATATTTTTTGTTTTGTAGGTAATGCCCCCTCACAATGGCCTACATGTCATGAGTACGAGACTAGGCGTGCTATGTGTGAGAGGACTCGAGCATAATCAGTTGTTGAAGAGCCCCCAAAAAATGAAGATGTGGATGTTGATGATTTAATTAAGAACTGGAAAGCACATAAGAGACCTAAAAAAATGATGATGTATAATATTATTATAAGACAGATCGATGTACATATAACTAGTATGCTTGGAACATTTTTTGGATGATAAAACTCATTTATAAAAAAACATTTTTATGACATATGCCTTTGAATGAGTTCTTTCATACTTTTTGTTGCATTGCCTTTGAATGAGTTATTGCATACTTTCATGTACTTATGTTAGTTAAATATGAAATATAGATGGTTAGTAAAATATGGATAGATAGATAAAACAAATCCAATTCTATAAATTTGTAGTACTTATGTTCAAATCAAAAGGAAATCAAACAACTTTGTACTTGTTTTATATTAGCTTTCTTGCTTAGCTTTACAATCATTTTTTATCAATTTTGAATATTTTTAATGCATATTTTCTAGTAGAATATAGATTGGGTACTGGGGAATTGAGAGTGATGTGTGGGGGGGCATAGGAGCTTCCACCTTCGTGTGGTTGGCTCTACTCAATAAAGAATAATTTATTGGAGTCGTTTAATCTTGGAGCAAACATCCCTTGATCCAACGAAGCAGCAGCATAGTCAATGTTGACTTTGTTGTTGCTCCTTAAGATCGGGGGAGGTTTGCTCCAAGATTAGACATATCTAATAAATTATTCTCGAAACCAAGAGGAGATTATTCAGGAGTTCTATTTAGTTATATATCTATCATGTTTGTAGTTTGTTCTCATCGAGTAAATCCATGTTTGAATTTAGGATGATGAGGGGCTACTCCAAAAAGAAGGCTTATAAGTTGCATGGAAGCACTGTCAATGTATGTTCTGCCATTCTCATAAAAATGCATCTTAGAGTAAATAATGCCACCAATATGAGTTGTATTCATTTAATAGATATTTATGGAGGTTGAATGATTTGACACTGCAGGTATTAGACAAACATAATGATGGATGAGCTGCGATCAGGGGAGGTATGTTGTCCAAATCATTTTAATGACTATTTAATTTGAAGATGTTTCAAGTACCTTGAATGGGACCTCATATGTCATAATTTTATTGTTTCTTGAGCGTTTTAATTTTTTATACATTTGAATGATTTATTGCGTTGATAGGTTGACGCCCAATACAAATTAGAAGACATGAATAAAATCACCAAGGATTAGCAAAACAAAAGCAAAGGGTTACACAAAGAAGTTAGAAGAAATATTTTGGTGTATATCTTGGAGGTAACACATTGGACTTCGTGTTTTTGTTGATCTACAAGCCTTCCTTTGTGTATTTTTTGTTCTAGAGCCTTCATTGTGTGTTACCAAATGGTTTAAAAAATAACTCTTTCTTTGTAGTTATAGTCTTTATTTCAAAGACCGCCATGGTTAAATAAAAATCCAGTAATGTTGCACTAATAAGTTGTCAATATAGGGCTTGTAGGCTATTTTTGTTGTGGATATATGTTTCTTAAACTCAAAAAAGTAAACATATTAACACTTAATTTATTAAAGAAGATATCCAATAAACATATTAACACTTAAACAGTAAACATATTCACACTCAAAGAAATTGCGATGAACCATTTTGATTTCAGAGAGATAGAGGGCACATCTTGAGAGGCCTTGGATTCCTCTTTTCTTCAAATTTTTAACGGTAATTTTAATGGTATGAAGTTTCATTTGAAGGAAATGCTCTTAGTTTTGCTTCATGTATTCATTTCTCTTAGCCATTAAAGAATTCCAATATCTCTATAATGCACATCATTGGTTTATCTATGAGATGTAGAATCAATGGATTAGATAATATGGTTGTTACAATATTGTAGAGAGTTTCCAAATTTGAATTTCATTCTCTAGTTTATTGTTGGAAAGAGTAAAATATCATTGTTGTTTGCCATGACTTCCATGAGCCATATTCTAGTGTTTCAAGTCTTAATTCGTTGCCTATAGATTGCTAACAACCCATACAAAACCAATCTACTAGGGAAATTCATCCCATGGCTTGTATGTGGCTCATTAATGAGCAATTGAGGGCCATTACATGGGCCATATGGGTCATATTCTCAACTCCATGATTGCCTATAATCTATGGGGTCACTCTTATTCCTTGGCTTACATGTGTATGTTGGTTGATTAGTTGGGAAAGAAACCAAGATTTCTTTCACTAGCAATGGTGCACCCCTCTATTCCTTATCTTGTAGATTTACCTTCCTTACCTCTTGCAACTCTTGGTTTCCAATGACTTGGATACTCCATGATCATTGAGTAATGTTAGGATATGAAATAACATAAGACTAGGAGTCACAAATTTTATAGTGATTATGGCCCAATGATGCATGTGATTAAAGTTTAGAGATATTGGGCTCCACATTATCTTTCAATGGCATTTATGGCAAATTCCACACAAGATTTACACATCCAATCATATAGAGACTCCTTGTGAGTTGGGATTGGTGCAAGGGTATGATGGACAAGACACTTTCATGCAATTTTCCCATCTCTTCACTCATAATATATCCATGCAAATTTCTCCACCTTCTTGAGACCAAATATTCATTTGTGAAATTCCACCTTCCACCATTTCACGTTTTATCTTCCATTAATTTAGGTTACTCAAAATTCACAATTCATGCACATGCATATCCTTTGTCATGATATCTCTTCTGAACTTAATCTTAGATTTTTTGAAGCAATGTTACCATCACTCTGCCTTCAACCCTTAAGCCACCATTGAATCTTCTTCTTGAATGGACCTTTCCTTCTAAGCACTTGTAAACAAAAGGATAATCCAGTAGTAATGATATGGTTCAGCAATAATCCTCATAAGCACTTCTTTCCACTCAATTATTTATTATGTGCAAGAGTAGACTCATGATATCAATGGGGTTATTCTATCCATGAATTCCTTGTTTGAACATATTGTGGATTCATCTTTTCAGATTTCAAATGTTAAACAATAGGTACCTCAAAATTAGTGTGAGTTTACCCCAAAACAACATATTGTGCACGGGGACCATCTAATGGGTATTTGGGTATTGACAATAATTTAGAAGTTAGTGATGTTACTGAAATGATGAATTTCATGAATATTTTATTGCCACAAGTAATATAATATTACGCTCAATCTAGGAGAGCACAACCTTTGTAAATTAGACACAGTATTGAATTCCACCTCCTTGGTTTCAAGATAAACTAGTAACCTTGCATTAACACATAGAACTGAATTAGAAGAATATTGACATTGGTTATTTAGGAGTAGGAACTTCAATTTGAGATTTCTAGATAGCTAAGTGATACCTTCCATCTCCACTTTTTTGAACACATTAGAACTGATATGATTTCCCAACTTTTTAGGTATTCTTTTGTGAATACTCCATAAAGCTTCATGGTAAGTAGTTTGGAAAAGGATCATTAGATCCTACATAATTCTATGCTATGTTATCCAAAATGTTTCACCTAAGAACTTGAAATTGGTATGTGAGGTTGGTATATTGTGAAAAGTATCATTGAAAGAATTAAAGAATCATAAATTCCATTCACATCAAAGAGAACAATATGCTTATCATTTTTTGTACATATTAGATAAAATGTTGATTCCATATAACATTCAATGTCATCATAAGAAACATGATTATAATATTTGCAAGTATGAATGGAATCTAAAAAAAAATATCTTACATGATTGTCATATTTTCTTGTTTATTTTGTATGGCTTCTCATTTTGATCATCTCTTTGTCAAAATCATCTTTATCTTCACCATGCATGACAATTGGTTCAAGATCTAGGATTGCTTCTCCCTAGGTTCTAGCTACTCTACTGTGATCTAGAAATTATCATACATGAAATGGGTGTTGGAAAAATAACTAAGAGGGGGGGTTGAATCAGTTTTATATATATATATATATATAAGCTTGAAACTTTTCAACTTCTTTTCTGAATCTTTATAGATTATTATTTAATGTGTTGTTGATAAATTAACATGCATAGATATACAATATTTGATCAATCACACAGAATACACAGAGACACTGATTTTCCTGAGGAAACCCATAAAGGGAGAAAACCTATTCTTCTTAGGATGTCAATCAAGCTCCAACTTTCATGTACATCACAGTCTTTGAGCACCAACTCAAATATGAGGCTACAACCTCTGATAGCAAGCTACAACTTGCAAAGAGCACCAAATCTTAGATTTCTCTAGCACCAACTAGATGAAAGTACCAACTCTCGGGTTTCTCTAGCACCAACCAGATGGAAGCACAAACTCCCAGAATATCTTCTAGCACCAACTAGAATTTAGAGGACTACAATCCTCCCTAGAACCACCCTACCACCCTGCTTGAATGTTACAAAAACTTACTTACTTGATATGGCTCTGATCTGATCTGTTGCAGCTCAGAGTCTCCTCTTCCTTCTTAAGCTTATATGTGCTTATCCACTTCTGCATCTTTCTGCATTTTATGCTCTATGCTTCTTCTGCATGTTATGTGTCATGCCTCTGCTATCCTCTTCAGATACTGCACTCATCCTCCTTCTACCCGCATGAACAACTACCAAAAATCACTTCCTCTCTTCATTGTTCTGCATTTTTATCATGCCAATACCTCTACCACATCATCCCCATAACTCTTCACCTTCTCTGAAAGTTATCCACAATGTGTTCGTCATCAATGGTCGTTATCATGAGATTCTTGGCTTCTCTGCCAGTGTGACCCTTCCTCTTCTCTGTTACAGTTACAGTTCATCTGACAGTTACATGAGGTCTCTTCTGACATTTACATGAGTTCCTCGTGAAGAAGCTCATTGAGAACTTCACCTGCGTGAAATAGCACCAGGTGCAAGTTCCTCTTCACATGTCCACAAGTTGTGACCACATGCTAACCAAAAAGGCGCTACGTGACTTTGCGTTTCGCGATCTCACGATTCAGCTATCCTCCATTCTTCGAAGTCCGAGCTCCCGAACTCCGAACTAAGTCGAGCCAGATTAATGGTCCATGACCCTCAGTGATCCGATGGCCCAGATATCCCCTTCACGAATCAGGACTTCAAGACTTCACATTTCAGGACTTTGGAAATCAACTCGCCCCTTTCTTCCAGAACCCGAACCCTGAATCTATGCTTGCCAGATCAACAGTCCATATTTCTCTGTGATCCAACGGTCGATATCTCCTCTTCGCACTTCAAGACTTCATGACTCACGATGTCGGAAGTTAGATCACTTCCTTTCTTCGATTCCTGAACTTGCACTTGCATCAGATCAATGGTCCAGATCTCTCTGGGATCCAACGGTCGAGATCAATTCCGTGAGCTCGGACTTCCCAAGTTCCTGTCTCGTGCATTCACTCCTACTTCTGGATTTCTTGCTTTGTGAATCAGCGAAGCGTTGATCTCTCGCCACGTGTCCTTCCCAGCACCAATGGATAGGATTTCCTTCGTGATTTCGAACTTCGTGAGTTTCCACTCTTCTCCTTGCAAATATTTCGAGGTCTGAATCCTCGAACTCTCGGATCTGCTTCCACCTGTCCCCCTCGATGATCGATGGTTCTGATAGACCTCAAAACTTTAGGACTTTGTGAGTCTACTTATCCTGTGCACTCTAAATGAATTAAGGCCTGTGCACTTACCTTTGGATCCAATGGCGATTGGTGCATGTGCTCAGATCTACCGCCTGAGATTTGTTCTCCTCCTCTGCGCACTCGTTCCTCCTCTTTGGACTCTGATCCAACAGTCCAGATTCTTCGCAGTGCTCAATCCGACAGCAACTGTCACTACTACTCCTAAGATTACGATCTATTCTGACTTAGAATATTTTCTAAGTATTCAAAGGTTTCAGCCTCCGACCCTTCTCCTGCAAGACCGATTGAAGGGTCTCATCTTTGCTTTTCCTCCTGAGCTCTGCCTTCATAAAAGAGGACTTATTTCAGTGCTCTCATCATTTCTTTCATGTTTTCCATCATCATTTTTGTTCTTTCCATCAATGACAAGCACACTCTTCCTGTAAACATGCCAACAATCTCCCCCTTTGGCATTGATGGCAACCCTAAAAGGCTGCACTATTCTTCCTAGACATCCAACTGTAGCAGACCACACCTTTTTCTCCCCCTTTGACATCAATGTGAAAGAGAATTGAGAGTGACTATGTTCTCCCCCTGAAGCACTCTCCCCCTGATTAGATATACTATGAGCACTCTCCCCCTGATCAGATACACTATTTTAACTTGATAACAGGGCCATGCCCAACTTCTGGTGCAGATACTCAAACTGAGCTTTGGCAAACAGTTTAGTGAAGATATCAGCAATTTGATCTTTGGATGGAATATAATGCAAAGAAACAATGATGTTGATAACCTGTTCCCTCAAGAAGTGATACTTGATAGGTATATGCTTGGTCTTGGAGTGAAATACATGATTCTTTGACACACTAATTGCACTAGTATTATCACAATGAATTGGAATCGGTGCAGCATATTTGACCTCCAAGTCTGCAAGTGTCTGAATCATCCACAATACTTGGGTACAACAAGTGGTAGCTGCAATGTATTCATCTTATGTCGTTGATAAGGAAATGGAACCTTGCTTCTTGCTCAACCATGCTACAAGAGAATCTCCTAAGAAGAATGCACCTCCACTCATGTTTTTCCTTTCATCCATGTAGTTAGCCCAATCAGCATCTGAATAGACTAATAATTGAAAGTTATGATTCCTAGGATACCATAGGCCATAGTTCATTGTTACTTTCAAGTATCTGAAT
>ML781285.1:739256-751899 GCA_009831015.1 Picea engelmannii | reverse complement strand
AAGAGAAAGAACTTTGGCTAGGTTGAATGATGTGGCCTCTAACATTTCTTGGATCATGTGCTCAATCTCACTCTTCTATGCATATGGATATATGTAAGGCCTAATGTTAGGTGGTACACTTCTTATTTTCAGATGGATAGCATGATCATGATCTCAAGCAGGTGGAAGACCCTTAGGAATTTCACCAAATACCTTGGAATAATTGTTGATAACTATTTCGAGGTGTAATGGATCAGAGGATATAGATGTTTGAACATCCAGTGAGCACAATTGTGCAACTACACCTTGATGTCCCTTTTTTAGTAATTTTTTCATGCTATTAAAGTTTATCACCTTAGAGGGTTTCCCTTGGATACCTCTAAGCTCAATTTGTTTGCCATTTGAGGAAAATTTCATGAAATATCTTGAAAATTAAAGGCCATTGTTCTCAGTGATTGTAACCATTGGAACCTTGATACAACATCAACACCCTCCATTTGGATGGAAATCGTGGGGCTATCCAAAAAATAGACCCCCATGTTGAGCTTAATACTATGGCATTTCCCTGAACAATTTATGGTAACTACATCTACAATCATTGCTTGAAACTCTGGTGCAGGATATACAAAGCAATTGAGATTTTTTTCCAATTTGTAATTGATGAAATTATGGGTACTACCATAATCAATCGATATTGTTTTTTTTTTCTTTTTTATGTATCCTTGTATCTTGAGGGTTTGTGGAGTATTGATGTCGTCCAATGCATGACAAGATATTGTTGGAATAGTCTCTTCTAGATCTGGATCTTGTGGTGGTTCCAATTCCTAATCTTCTTCTTCTTCACAGTCTATGTAGGATAATTTATTTTTACGCATGTATTCCCCTTACTGTACTTGTTGTCACAATTGAAACATAATCGTTTTGCTCTTCTTTCATCCATTTGATGAGGTGTCAACCTTTTCAGTTGAGGTACACTTGTCTTATGAACCCCAAAATGATCTTTGCTTCCTGTGTATGCTCTAATGGTAGACTTGTGCGTAGCCTTATTCTGGGCTTGAATATGACAAGAAGATTGCATAGATTCCATAATATTTGCAGGATGTCTTAAGAAAATCTCATGTTTAATGTCTTCTTTTAATTAACTCATGTAAGCTTCCAAATATTGTCCATCACTTATGTTATCCACCCTTGTGGCCAATACCTGAAATTTTGAATTATAATCTTCAATATCACCTAAGTGCTTGATTCTTTTCATTTAATTGAAGTAGTCCTTTTCCCAAACTTTCTCGTATTTTGCTTCTAAGTCTCTTGTAAATAAACCCCAAGTATAATGATAAAAAGGGGGTTGCCTTTTCACTATCCATTAATACCATTGATATGGTTTTATCTCAAAGTTCAAAGTTGCTATGTGAATCCTTTTTTATCATCTATAATATTATGTAGTTCAAAATATTACTCCATTTGGTTCACCCAAGTAAATACCTTTGTTCCGTCAAACCTCTTTAATTCAATCTTGGGAAAGTTGAATTTAAGACCCCCACCATAATTAACTCCACTATTAGAGTTAAATTGACTAGTTGAAAATTGCCTATTATCGACAATTTGTTCAACATGAATACTACCTTTATTTTCATGAGTTCCTTACTTTTTGATATCTCCTTTAGGGAGTCTCTCATCTAGAGCTTCGAAAAGCATGGAAGACATGGAATTTTGCATTTCCTTCATGGAATTTTACATTTCCTTCAAGGAATTTTGTATTTCTTCTTTATTTTCATCCATCTTATTTTTCATCTCATTCTTATTTTCTTCCATCTTATTTTCCATTTCATTCATCTTCCTTTCCATTTCTTAAATTTGTCTTTGTGAGTTTACAAAATCATTAGTTTTTATTCATTCGACACTCAAATCTTTAAGTTTTTCCTCCAATTTGGACAACTTGTTAAGTATCTCATCATTTTCTTCATGAGTTATAGATGAGACTTCTAAAGGTTTAATTGTTGTTGACATATTTTTTGGACCCATGTATACTAAAAATAATAATATTCCTCTTTCTCCTCTTTATCACAAGTTTTGAATCACCAAAAACAAACCTTGCAATAAAAATTTATGCCAATTGTAAGTTACGTACCCTTCAAACCCTTAATTTGGAGTCTGTCCTCCTAGTTGACCTTCCTTCTGATGTATTTCTGCAATTTTGGCCCTTTTGAGTCTAAAATTTTGTATATAGTACTCTAATATGTCCTCTTTTCAATGTCGTAGGTCTGACCAAAATTGGATGTGTGAATTGAAAGTTAGGGTAACTTTCCCAAACCTTGTTGATTTTTGGCCTTTCCAGGAGACCGAACTTGTATAGAATGCCACGCACCCAATATTTGATATTTGATTCTCAAACTTGTCCTAGATATATTACAGATGGTACTATTTCAAATGTGATTTGTCTCACTAAATTTGGATTCTTGTTGAAGAAAATACAACGATTTTACTCAAAACACTTGTTTGGGACTAGTAATAGGACTAGTCAAAACCATGCAAAAACCTTATCTTCCACAGGGTGTATCTTTAAAATTATAACGACCCAGAAGCTGAAATTTTTACCACAAATACCTTGATATGTCTTCTAAATAACCTCTATTTTTTGTTGTATGAATCATCCCATAAAAATAAATAAAGCAAAAATGCTAAGATGACTTTCCTTGAGAAGCAAAAACCCTAGGATCAATGCTCTGATACCAAATGTTATGAACCAATGCCTTAAAAAGGATAAAAAGTAAATTAATTATAGTCAACTTCGGGGGGAAACCTCATTTTACAATATATCCAATACATAATACAATATGAGATGAGATAAGATGCTCCTAAGACTAGGTCTTGACACTTAACACTGAGCCAAAGAGATAGCTTGGTGACGAGCAACATAGTGAGAATAGTAGTTGTGTGTTTGTTATTATTGACTGAGATGGTGTGTGAGGATGAAGCATAAATTGTTCAGTGGAGGTGGAAGCCTCAAATTGCAAGATTTATGAATGAAAGAAACACATAATAGGGAAATTTATAGAACACATACGGGATCTGCCACATGTGCACGTTAGAGAGAATGGAAAACATAATGATCAAGGTTGTGGGTAAAGGTGTGGGAGTTGTAGTGAGAAATTAAGAAAAACATGTTGAAGGCTTAACTTCTTTGAGGAAGGTGAGAGATCGAGCTAGTGGATATATGTTTGAAAGCACCATGATCTATGTAAGATAGAGGAGGTGATGTGAGAGACTAGGGAAAATACGAGGACATTGTAACACACCCATCCCCATAACCCTTATTAGACTGATGGGGTGTACAAAATTTCTCATTTATTTACTCAAACCACGTTTCTTATCCACACCTATAAATTCAAATTCGAGCTCATAAGTCATTTTTTTCTCATCGAGAGCTTTCCAATGACTGTAATTATGTTCAAATCCAAGTTCTAGATAGAAATTTATGGCCACTTAAAGATTTCAGGATTTTCCCACTAAAATCCACCTCACATCCACGTGGCACCCATGTGGACCCTCATGACTCATACCATCCAACGTGGCACTGCTCAGGTGTTAATGTATTAGGACACACAACCTCCAATGTGAGATGCCTCGGTCGAACCAAAAATGAACCTAGCGGAACTTGAGGCAGAACCAAGCAAATTCATAAATCTGGGAATCTAGATTTCCTTATAAATCCTCACAGGAAATTCTTTTGGATGTCCAGATATCTGGATGTGAAGAGTTACTGTGTGCAATGACTTTTCATGGAAATATGAATCCCTGGATTCTCGGATGGTTCAAGGTTCCATGTTAAGGTTCCAAGGTAAGCTTGAGAGGGAGTCGTAGCCTCGAATATCCAAAACATCTAGTATACGGGAATTTTGATAAGTGACAACCCTTTGGAGGCCCAGAAGCCCAGATCCATAGATGTGAAGGGTTCCACTATAGGTTCTAGGGAAAAATTATATCTGGACATCTAGACATCCAAAAGAATTGTTTGTGAGGATTTATAAGGAAATATGGATTTCTGGATTTGCTTGGTTGTGTGTTGAGTTTTGATGGGTTCATATTTGGTTGGTTCGAGGAAAACCACGTTGGAGGTTGCATGTCCTGATACATCAGCACCCAAGCCATGCCACATTGGACAGTACGAGTGGTGAGGATCCACATGGGTGCCACGTGGACATGAGGTGGATTTGGGCAGGAAAATCTTGAAATCATTAAGAGGCCATAACTTTCTATCCAAAACTCGAATTTGAGCATAATTACAGTCATTAGAAAGCTCTTAATGAGCATAACTGAATTATGAGCTCAGATTTGGATTTATAGGTGTGGATAAGAAAGGTGGTTTGAGAAAAAAAAATAAGAAATTATGTACACCCCACCAGCCTAATGAGGGTTAGGGGGTTGGGTGTGTTACAGACACATATCTATGAGAGGTTGAGAGTGGTGCAATTAGAGAGTGGCATTGATGAGGGAAGATCGAGTGTGAATGAGTCAAATGTGAAATAAATAATTAGGGTAAATGTGCAAGTGGAGGTTGAGAGACAAAAAAACAATTAACAACTACTATAGTGGGTATAGACAACATGACCTTGGTTAAAAGTGTACAACTTGAGGATGAATGAGACAAATGTTTGGATAGAGTGTACCAAATATATTCTAGGTAAATAATTTCCATGTAAAATATGTTTTGTGGTGAGCAGATCAACCACAAAGAAAATTTGTAGAACTCAACAATAATATCATTGCATTTTGTTGAAAAATATGTTTGTGAAAGCCGCAACTTGGAGAGCTAGGCAAGCATGTGTTTTTGTTTATGTGAATGGAATGGATCCCCTATAAAGATATTGCCAATGCACACAAATATTGCCAAAGCATGTGAGGAGTTGCATTGTTTTTTATCATGGTATATTTTTCCCATGAAAATAATAGATTTCAATCAAAGAGTGTGAAGCTCGGAAATACTACAAGAGCTCGTGAAAAATTTGCTCAAGATGGTTGTGAGTTAAAAGGAGGAGCAGAAAATCATTGTGTTAGACCCCAACAATTTTCTAAATATGGTGTGTAGTTGGTTAAGACCTAGAAAAAACCCYATGTAAATCCCTAGATATCAAGTTTTTATATTTTTGTTGTTGTATTTGTATTATTGGCTAKACCCTTTAATCATAATTGTACACTTTGTCTCCTATATATACCAAGGAGACCTAGTTTTGTTCTATTGTAAAAGAAGGTTTTCCAATTGAAGAGGTTACACATTTATTATTCTCTATTTATCAAGACATGGAGTTACTTCTCTTTCTTTTTTTATATTATTTTGGTTGTTTAGTGCATAACATTTGGAATCAAAGCATATGATCTTAGGGTTTTACTCCTTCAAACAGGTCATCTTGGCATTTTCTCTATAAAAAAAAATTGGAGAAGTCACATATTGTTAAATTTTCAACATCATGAGGAGACATATCAAATAACTTGTGTTAACAATTTGAGATTTTGGATCATTATAATTTCTGAGATATATCTTGTGGAAGTTAGGGTTTTTTACTAATCCTAAAATTAGTCTTAAACGAGTCATCGTGAAATTTTAGCTATAACTTTTTTTGGTAAATTTTCAAAATGTGAAATTTTTAGGAGTTGAAGGAGAAATGTCAAGGTACCTATGGTCGAAATTTTGGGCTCTTAGACACTACACTTTTGGAAATATAGGTTGTGCAAAGTAGGATTTTCAACAAGTCCTAAAACTAGTCTCAAATAGGTTTTCTTGGTAGAATTATCATATTCGAAGCTAGGAAAGTTCAAATTGAGTACCAAAAGTTTTCTAGGAAAGAAAACACAGCATAACATTTCAAGTATAAATTTTAGAAACATATCATAAATTGGAGACGTGGCGTTATGTACAAGTTTTCTCTCTGGAAAGGGAAACAAATCAATAAGTTTTGGTAAAGTTACCATAACTTTCACTTGCCACATCAAATTTTAGTCAACCCTATGGAATTGTAGAGAAGAATGGAGTACTACAAATCAAAATTTCATACTCAAAAGGGACGAAATTTTAAAGACACATAAGGACAAAGTTCGGCCAGCAAGACAATCTCCCAATTAGGGTCTTAAAGGTACGTAACTTACACTTGGCATAAATTTTGATTGGAAGATCTATTATTGGTCATTTAAACATTGTGATAAAAAGAAAAAATAGAGTATTATTATTTTCCCCAATGGCAAGAGGTTCTGCAAAAATTTATATTCCTGGTAAACCTTCAGAGAACTCAACCATGTCTCATGAAGAAAGTGAAGAAATGAATAACCAACTATCCAACTTCCAGAACCAAGTTAAGAAAATGGATGATATTGTGTTGAAAAAGATTAATTTATCACATGTGCAAGAAGTAATTAAAGGTGATATGGATCAAAATATGGAACAATTATTAAATTTCATGGAACAAAAGATGGATAAAAAGATGGAAGAATTGAAATTTTCCATGTCAACCATCTTCTTACATACCTTAGATTAGAGATTCCCTAAAGAAAATATTAGGATGTAAGGAAATCATGAAAAGTGGAGGAAATCAATATTAAGCCCCAGAATCATGACTATTCATCACTCCAAGGTCCTCCTCATAGGGGGGCTCCACTCAGCACCAAGGAACTACTTAATTCCCAAGATCGTATGAGGAAGTTTGATGGTAAAGATCCTATAACATGCATATTCTAAATGGAGCAATTCTTTGATCTACACCAAGCGTAAACCTTACAAAAGGTAACTCTTACATCCTTCTATTTAGAAAATAATCAATCTGTTTAGTATTAACGGCTTTGTGAACAAAAAAAGGTTTAAATTATCTCTTGGTCCATTTTTACGGATGAATTAATAGCACATTATGGGGATATTATGAGCAACACATTCCTTACTAATTGATAAATCTTTGAAGAAGAGGTCTAATTACATAGCACATTCAAAAATTCCAAAAAATAAGTCTCGGGGTAAAGAACATTCTAGAGGATAATTTGTTAGATCTCTTTATGGGCACTTTAAAGGAGAGCATTCAACATGAGGTGAGTCTCTTTGAACCCAAATCCTTAGATCATGCTTGCAGTTTGGCAAGGAAATTTGAAGGTAAAAATATGGCTACTAAAAGAGTGGCCACTAACAACTATAGAAAGCATTATGCTCCTTCGTCTAGCCTCATTCAACTTATGAGATTGACACCTTAGTAAATGGATGAAAGAACAACAAAGGGATTGTGTTTCAATCGTGACAATAAGTATAGTAAGGGGCATAAATGTGGTCAAAAGAAATTATCTACATAGAATGTGAAGAGGAAGAAGATCAAGAATTGGAACCATTGCAAGACCTAGAACTAGAAGAGACTAATCCAACCATATATTGTAATGCATTGGCTAGCATTGTACTCTACAAATTGTTATAGCAAGATTTGTCTCACCCTATGCAATCTTGCACAGAGGTCCTTTTTCCATTTCCCTATGCAAACTTTTCATCCCTTTTTGCAAATTCCATAGCCAAAAAAATACATTTTTTCCACATGTACGCACCTTGCCTACTATACAGAATGTGTATACGCAGGTTGCACCACTACAGCCCGCATACATCGGGATTTGTGCTCAAAAATGAAAAATGGTGTCGGGTTTCCATGTCACAACGGGAGATCTATGATCCTTGGCCTTCCATATACTGGAAACGTTTTGACTCGGCCCTTCAATTCCATTTAAAGGCTATAAATGGGCCAATTCTGAGCTATGGAGAAGAGGAGAAAGAATTCAACTTTGAGAGCAAAGTTACTCTGGAGAAATTATTCACTTCATATTGAGTCTACATCCCTTTGTCCTTTAAGTCTGAAGACAGTGTTCAGCCCCCAAGCTCTTCCCTTATTGATTGAGAACTCCATTGTCTCTCTTCTATGAGCTTGCCTTTGGTGGAGGATTGAAGTGGTGGAGGCCCAGTTGGAAGGAACTTTGTTTCTCGGTTTTGAATCTTGCCGACACTGAAGTTTGTAACTTTTTCACTTCTGTTGATCATATATTAATAGAAGTACTCTTTTCTCGTCCAATTGATATCTTGCAAATATTTGAATTATTATTCCATGGGCGTATTTGTTATGTATATTAATGGATTATGCTATTAGATGTGCTAACATCATATATTATCACCATATGCTTGCTTTTCTTGGTTGTTGAGGACTAGTTGAAGGTGTATTGTTGTGGGTCAAGTGCTCAACGGTGCACTTCATCAAACATCTGGAAGAGGTAGGCCTTTTATCTTGTCTTACTAGCATGTTTGTTTATATAGCATACTTGAGAATAGAGTTGATTTCTGCAATCATTTCCATCTGTTGTGGTTTACCCCTAGCCATAGAGAGATTTTCCTCGTAACAGAATTGGCGAGCACACTGGGGATTTAATCTTCTTTCTCGGGGTTTGGAGTGTTTTTCTCCTTAGATTGCTCTCGTTCCTATTGTGGTTCTTGTCGTATCATTGCTTGACAACCTCTGTTCACTCTAGGTCTGAGTTTTTCAGCCTTCTCCCTTGCCTAGATTTGTTTTTTAAACATATACGTGGGTTTTTGCTAGACAGACGTGTATATACGTGTGTTGTCCTTCTGCAAGTTGCGTACATACGCATGTTTCCCTGAACAGTTGCGTACATCAATCTTTTTTTCTTGTTTGTTGGGTTTGGTGGTTGTTGGGTAGGTTTGTTCATTGTTGAGTCTTCTTGGGTCTCTGTAGTGACTGTTAAGTGTCTGTGGGATGACAGGAAACCTATCTTTGGTTGAATTTCTGGGCAGAGTCTTTCTCATCATCTTTTCATTTTGATTCTCCTTGTACATTGGGTTGCCTATCTTGCTTCTTGGTATTCTACTTGATTTGTCTCTTTCTATACACAATAGAGTTTTTATATATCAAGTTGATGTTCAGTCCATGTGTTTTCATTTTTCTTATATTGAAAATACAAAAATATTAGGCATTTTGTATTGCTTGGCATTTTTATCTTTTGAGTCTTTGTCATTAGCTTAGTGCATGTAAAGAAAGATTGCATTTTTACTTCAGAATTACAAAGTTGAAATTGAAAATTGCATTGTTTTAAGAAGCATATCATTCATTGAAAATTGAAGTTAGGACTTTGCATTGTATTCATATTTACTTTACTTGTTGATTCATAACATCATGAGTTTCACTACCATACCTTTTTTAGTAAGCATGGCCACTAAAATTAACGCTATAATTTCAAATTGCTTAGTCACAATTTTATTTTCTAGGGTGCACAACCTAGCTTAGGATTTAGTGCCTTGGAATAGGATTTTGCGAGTAAACTTCTCCAAGGCTATTAAATCAACATATGTGTTTGACAAAGGGAGTGGAGAAATACATTGTATAATTGGTAATATCATGAGGCTCTGCTTACACCGGAGTTAATCATGAGGTCGCGCAAGTTTGGTTGAAGGGATATCCCCAGATACCTTCTTAGCGTCAAAGATATTTTTGGGGATATATTTGTATCTAGGAATCTTCCTAGTGCCCTTACCTCCATGAGAGGCAATACTTTCAAGGTTTAGGGCTTTGTTACCCTGCCCATATAGTGGACCTGACTTACAACTGCTCGCATGTGCATCGGTTATACATTGGCTTCTTAGTTGCTTGACTTAGGTGCCACATAGGTTACTTGCAGTGGTTATTATGTAGGTACCCTGGGTCAGATAAGGGTCGAACAACACACGGCCTTTATGGAGGATTACCTCTCCAGGGGGATTTGATCGACTGGTTGTTAATCCCATAAGGGCCCTTATAATTAATTATGTTACCTCTAATCTTTAGCAGGGAGTCTCAGGCCCCTCTTGGGCGAGACATATCTTCTTTATGGAGGGAGGTCCCTTTTAGCCACTTTACCCCGTTTGTGTGCATATTGGTCGTTTGATTTTTTGGTGTGCTCTTTGATTACTAGTTGGCCCTAGGCTTTATTTTTTGTATCTTGAGTCATCGTGGAGTCGGACCAGCGTCCCGGTCGGTCCCATCGCTTGTTACAATTACCACCAGATTTCGAGTCTTTGTCTTCTAAAATGTGTAGAGTTATTGGACGTGGTACAAAAACCTCCATTGTTCAAACTTGTGATTCTACAAGGATGAGTATTGAACTGAGTCTTCAGAAAATTAGGAGCCCTTCAACTCCCACACCTACTATAGTTAATGGCACCCCTTTCACTCCTACAACCACAATGGTTGTAGTGTCGGAGGCACCTATCATTACTATTCCTCGTTCTATAGTGAATTCTCAATATCTTGCCTCGAACCCATTTGGGTCTCTTGGTCACTCACTAGGATATAATGTTCAATCCATCCCTATGGCCTCTAGTCCTTTTTCCTATGATATGTCGAATTTTACTTCACATTTTTCAAACTCCATCCCAGTAGTTGGCCCTAATGCTAGCATTGTACTTGGGGGCACTACACCTCCTTATACTCCATTTTCGTTTGGTGGTTCTCAAATTCCTCAAATGACTCCTATTATAGGAGGCCTTCCTTCTTTTAACCTCGGGTGTAACCCTCTTGCTTCTGGGTGGAGCAACCAACTTGGCAGACAAGCTTCTTCTCAAGTCTCGTCCTATACCCTCACCTCCTTAGTGTCGATTCCGACCAACACGTTTGGCATGATGAATCCACCTCTATCCTCTGGATTCACACCCGGAGGAGGTCAGTTTCACACATTGGGAAACCCCCAACCCAGAGCCACTCTGGCTGGGGGTTTACAACCCCCATCAGAACATTCCTACTAGAATGATGCCCAACTGACCTCTTATGAATCAACCTGGAGGAGGGCCTTACAACCCTGGACAGGGCCATGGTGCTTACCAGAACCCTATATGGGTTGTAGTTCCTCAAGCACAATATTTCTAGGGAGATTGGGGCTAGATGTCGCAACCTTGTCTCCCTTTTTGGCCACGCTTAATCTGTTAGACTTGTCTAAGTTGATGAACGACCCTATTTGTCATGATCCTACATGGCCCCCTATCCCCACCAAGCTTCCTTCGAACATTCTGAAATTTGAAGGTAAGGATAGCAAGGATCCTGGAGATCACGATACTACCTTTCACCTATGGTTCTTCTCGAATTCCGTTAATGAATATTCCATCTGATTAAGATTGTTTCAACGCATCCTCATTGGGGTCGTTGTGAAATGGTATATCGAGCTACCTAGGGGGGCATATGGGACCTTTAGTCAGATGGTGTTGGTCTTCCTTAACCACTTCCAATTGTCGGTTCGTTGTGATGTTGGCCTAGAACTTCTGTCGACTTTATGCCAGGACATAGCCACTCATATCTCGGATCATATCCAGAAGTGGCATAGACAGAAGAGGTTGATTAAGACCTCCATACCCCTGGCCTTTCTTTTAGAATGATTCCTCAAGTATTTGTAGCCTCCTATCTCGAAGGATGTTGCTAAATATGGGGTTACCACTAAGGAAGAAGTGATCTTCAAAGCCCAACAGTTAGATCTTATATACGCCCGGTCTGGGATTTTATACCACATTCTTTCGGATGCACCGAGCTCAACCTATAACCCTAGACAAAATCCCGAACCTCATGTCGATGGCATTGTAGGCTCCACCAATATAAAATCCGCAAACTCGATGACAAGCCATTTGAAAGATTTGTCTCTAAACTAGTCTGTAGGAGGGTCAGCTTCATCTGTGTCTTACAATTCCACTTAGTCAGCGGATGTAAATTATGTGCAATCGTCGACCATCCCGAATGCTGACCAACAACCAGGCGGGAATAAGGAGAAAGGACGTAGTAATAATCATAAGGGTGGGAAAAATAATAATAAACCCAAGAACAATGGTAATAATGAGAAGATGAATAATAATGTTGGACAGGGTAAGAAAGCGAGACGTAAGGTGAAATTTCCCTGTAAGATTTGTACAGACGATCACCTTACTCATTTATGCCTCAAACTTGTGGAAGCTACGAGGCTATTATCTCTATCATTTTCTGTGCAGACGAATCCTTTCCCCCATAACCAACACATGGCCTAGAGCTCCTCAAATGCCAGAAATGAGGCTGGTGGGAGTCAAAACTCATCGTCGCAAGATGGTGACCGTTTGTGTATCAATATGGTCGATGCTAAGGTTCATGTAGCCACTCGATCTCGTGATTATAATTCTTCATGGGCTATACCTGGTCTAGAATCTCCTCCTCCTCCTCCACAGATGAATTTACAGATCGAAAAACCAGAGCCATTGCCTCATATTCCGAAAAGAGTACTCAAGCGCTCTACCCACAATCCAAATGCTAGAGTTGCCCAAAATTACTCTATTGTTGAAGACCTAGGTCAAACCCCTTGTTACAGCCTGTACGTTACAAAAACTTTTTTGTAACGTTTCAGACCCTGAACTCTTTACAAAAATTAGCAAGGTATCTGTGGTAAAAAGTTCGGCTTCTAGGTCATCAAAAATTTGTAGATACACCCTGTGTAAGATAGGGTATCTGACTAGTCTCAAGAAGGTGTTCCAGGTAAAACAATCATAACTTCTTCATAGAGTATCCAAATTGAGTGGGACTAGTTTCATTGGATCGTGGACAGTCTGTAGTATTTCTGGTGCGAGTTTCATAATTTTATATCAATTATTTTGTGCGGGGCA
>ML781285.1:723022-734129 GCA_009831015.1 Picea engelmannii | reverse complement strand
CATTAGTTGTAATTATACCTCCTAGTCTCCTATATATACCAAGGAGACATTTTCATTTTGAATCATCTTGTACTTGAACATTTAAGTGGGGTAAAAGGAGGTTTCCCCCTCGAAGAGGCTTATTATCTGAAATTATCTCTTTTTCAAGGCATGGAGTACATTTTCTGAGGTTTTCCTATGCTATATTGATATTTGGTTCTTAACAGTGCGGGAAGCGAAGTGTTTTCTTTCATGGACAGATTTTCAAGGTATAACCAAATTCAAATTAAACCTGGGGATCAACAAAAGACGACATTTATTTGTCCTTGGGGTAATTTCGCATACTGGAAGATGCCTTTCGGACTTAAAAACATTGGATCAACCTTCCAACGTGTTATGACCTTCGCATTCCACGATCTTAAGCATATAGGCGAAGCTTACCTTGATGATCTTGTTGCTCACTCTCGTAAGAGAGGGGATCACTCTATGCACCTTCTACTAGTTTTTGAAAAATATCGTTACTATAGAATCCGGTTGAACCCTCATAAGTGCATCTTTTGCGTTAGGTCTAGTCATCTTTTGGGATTTCTAGTTTATGAGATCGAGATCATGGTAGATATGTTAAAGGTTGAGGTAATACTTCGATTGCCTCCCCCACACACTATTTGACAACTTCAAGGTTTACAAGGGAAAGCTAACTTTTTACGTCGGTTTATAATAACCTATGTCAATATCACTAAGAGTTTCATGCATCTTTTGAAGAAGGACACCCCTTTTATCTGGGATGAGCAAGCCTAGGAGTTCTTCGATGCTTTGAAGAAAGCCTTGGTATCGACACTTCTACTGAAGTCTCCTGACTACAATAGGTATTACTTTGTTTATATCGCCACATCCGAGGAGACGATTGGTATGGTTTTGTTTCAAGAGGATGATGAGCTCTGCGAGCACACCATCTACTATCTTAGTCAAAACTTAGTCGGTCCTGAGCTTAATTATTCTCACGTTGAAAATATAGCTTTGGTTGTCATCCACGTAGTCCAATGTTTACACCATTATATATTTCTTTGCAAGACTACTATGGTTGTCAATGTCAATCCATTTCAATACGTCCTTACCAGGCGTATCATAGGGGGAAAATATAATAAATGGATTGTCATTTTACAAGAATTTAATCTCAATTTCGTTTCTGTGAAATCCAAGAAATCACTAGTCTTTGCGGAATTAATATCTAACTTTCCATGATTAGACGAGGATGTTATCCATGTCGATTCATTTGCGGACAAACACATTTTCCTTGTCTTGTCGTCCGACCCCTGGTATGGAGACATCGTTCTCTATCTTCAAACCTTGAAGTTCCCTCAACATCTCTCGCGAGATGACTGACGGCGTGTACGATACCAAGCTAAGAATTACACTATTGTCGGGGACACTTTGTGTCACCAAGGAATAGACAATATTCTGCGTCGTTTTTTAACTCAGGAGGAAGCCAATTCAGTCCTAAACTATTTCCATAGTGGGGCATGTGGTGGTCATCTATCTGGGCTTGCAACAGCCTAGAAAATTTTGTGAGACGGTTATTTATGGCTATCTATCTTTAAAGATTGTGTTGAAGCGGTTAAGAAGTGTCACCCCTGCCAGGTGTTCACTCAGAAAATGCGCTCGCATCCAACCCCTCTTCACCCAGTCACTATCATCGGTCCCTTCACCAAGTGGGGTGTGGACTTCATAGATTGCAACCCAACTTCGGCTGGGGGGCATCAGCACATTATTGTGGTCATCGAATACTTTACTAAGTGGGTTGAGGCCATGCCTACAGTTAAATCGAATAGGAATATTGTCGCCTTATTCGTATTCAATCAAATTATCGCCCGGTTCTGTATCCTGAGTGAGATTGTCACTAATCATGCCAGTCATTTTCAGAACAAAATGATGGAAGAGATAGCATCTAAGGTGGGGTTTAAGCATGGTCATTCTTCCCCTTACTACCCCCATGCAAATGGATAGGTAGAGGCCATCAACAAGTCTCTCAAGACCATTTTGCTTAAAATTGTCAGCCAGAGTAAGTCTGACTGGTACATTATGCTATATCCTGCACTTTGGGCATACCGAACCTGAGTCAAGACTACCACCAGTTTTTCCCCTTTCCAGTTAGTACACGGTGTGGAGGCGATATTACCTATTGAATTTGAAATCCCTTCTCTTAAGTTGGCAGTCGCACTCCTACCTGACACTTCCGATCTCGAGGGATGCCTTGTACACCTAGAGAGTCTTGACGAGAAGCGTCAAGACGCCTCTATGGCTATCAAAGCGAACAAAAGATGTGTCAAGGTCCAGTATGACAAGTTTGTATGTCCTCGATTGTAAGTTGAGGGTGACTTGGTCCTCTTCTATGATCAAGCCAACGAACTGTTGGGGGCAGGCAAGTTTAAACCCATGTGGCACGGTCCTTATATCATGCGACGTGTCTTAGAAAAAGGAGCCTATGAGTTAGAAGATTATGAAGGGAATATGTTGCTTGAGCCCATTAATGGGCTCTACTTGGAAAAATATTACGCTTGAGCCCCAAACTTGGGTGGAACTCTTTGTATACTAATGTAATTTAGTGTATATATATTTTCCCTTTCTTTTCATCTTCAACTTACTTATCAAGTTTTCCATTGGTTGGCAAATGTTAATGGAGTCTTCAGTCTACTTAGGATTCACAGATGGAGCCAGTCGTTATAAATGGAACTTGTCTTCCGTCGCTTGGGTGGTTTACTCACTCGAGGGTCTATTGGTGTCTTCGGGTGGTGTATGCCTAGGGCCATCCACAAATAATGTGGCTGAATATAGCGTCGTTATAAAACTTTTGCGCGATGTTATCTCACATGGTATTCTCTCTTTAGAGGTTCGCTTGGATTCCCAATTAGTAGTATGTCAGTTGAACAACAGTTACCGCATGTGTGATCCTACTTTACTCTGATGATTCCTACAGGCACGTCTTTTAGAACGATAGTTTGATTTTATTACTTATTATCACATACCTAGGAGTTCTAATTATGTATCTGATGCTTATGTTAATTTCGTTTTAGATTGGAATTTGTCACATAACTAAAGCAAAGAAAACCATCTTATCAATGTACACATTGTGATATAAGTAAAGCCGAAGATCCATGTTTTATATATAATTCAAAAAATATGGTGTTTATAGTACAAAATTGGGACTAAAACCCTCAATACACATATACAACCTATAATACAAGATCCACGACAACTACGCCTGTGGCAACGGATGTGTGTCATGATAACAAACTACGGCATTTGTGAGATGTCAAAAGAGTCAGACCCAAGCTCTGGGCACACCAACCACTTGCCACTGCATGGCCTCTAGCAAGTCCTCTACCTAAACCATAGAAATCCTATGAGTCAAACGAGACAGGTTGCCTTGCACGTTTTGAAGGACTCACTCTGCTTCTCCTCCCACCACCTCATCTCCCCAGTGTCCCCAATGATGTCGGGGAAGCCCGTTCAGTCGTCGTGGACCCACTTCTGTGTCACACAAGTGTCTAGTGAGTACTTAAGCATCATCCAAAAATATTTTTGTTTTATTAGACAAAAATAAAAAAAAATGAAATATTTCAAAAAATTTGACATACCTATGTCCCCATAAATGGTCCCTGGTGGCAGTGGCATGCCAGGGTCCCCTTTGAAGTCGATCTCTACATAGGGGTAATCATCCAGAGCAGTGACATGTCGCCTCCACTAGTAGAAGAAATCATCGTTGTAGGTTGTGGGCACCCTACCTCCCCCTATCGTCTCATTACATCGGTCCACCGTGCCATGGTTGGATTGTGAGGTCCTCTCGAAAGGATCTCAACTCTAGGTCGCAAACCTGGAACCCGCTTGAAGAAAAAGTTGCATAAGATAGAGACAAACCCAAAGTTCCTCTTACCACCCTATTTGCACTCTGTCAATTGGTTTTCATATTAGCCAGTAGTGAGGTACACAGATCATATACTGTGGGTCTCAAGCACTCTACAACATAGAACATGAGCAGCCTTGATGCCTGGTGCAAAAAATCCAATCCTGTGATCCTGGTCAACACGAGGACAACAACCTTGAGGCTAAGATTTTTTATCGCTCGGATGAGGAGTTGACTCCCGACCTTTGGGGTCCCCGCTACACAATCAACGTCTATTTACTCCTCTATCTTCATACCGCTCCCAACTCCCTGGGCTTTGAGGTTCACCACCTCACCTCGGCACGATAACCCAGTCGAAAAGTATATATCCTCGACTTCAATCCTTAATGGTTGCCCATCGAGGTTGAAGATCTCACTGTCAGGATCCCCGTAATCCACAAGCATCTCAAGCAACCTCACCTGGGCCCTCATCCCTTTGAGTTCCCAAAATTTATATAAGCCATATCTTTTCAAGGCCATTTGGGCCTCCAGATCTCTGTCCACAGCAACATCTACCTCCTCGTTCTCCCTTTCCCTCCATTCTAGCACCATCCTACCGGATAAAAGTCAATTTTTTGAGTTAGCAACCATAGAAAACATTGTTTACGGACTTGTACGCGGGTTATAGGGATGAGTACACGCGCCCTGTATTTTACACAGTCGCGTATAACCTCACGTATATGCGACCCAATGAATGGTATCCCGCGTACACCGAATTACTCAATTTGCGCTATAATTTGCTCAAAATTTAAAACCTAATTTAAAATTGTAATCCACTAGAAAGGAAGAGGAATTACCTGGTCCAGACGGTTTCTGATTTCGCTGCTCGACGCTCCTGCAATCACCAGTTGAAGATCGGAGGTATTTTGGTCCAATTTTCACTATTTGGGTAAAAAGTCAAAATGACATACTAATTTTTTGTTTTGTTACTGTTTATAGCAGTTTTTACCCACTTTCTATAGTTTTGAGTCATTTTTTCGCCTTATGGACTAATACACCAGTGGATTGAGTTGGTTTTTGTAGTTTTCACCGGGGATTATTGCGGATTCCAACGTTATGTTGACAGTTCATAACCACGGGTAAGTATTCTTACTACCCAACATATAGGATAGGTATCCATTCCACCATGCACTTTTGCATTGTCCTATAATTGTCACTCATATGCCTTAAGTACGAACCCATTTGTTGCGACACAGAACCTTCCATCTGCTATAAGACGTGTCCTTATCAAGTGGTAGAGACTTACCAAACATGGGTGCCCTAGTTAAATCCTCTGGCTCATTTGGTGCCCATGCAGAGATGTTTTATGTAGGATCGGGAGTCCCTTGTAGCTAATACATGACTTTATGTTGAGCTTGATTTCTCACTCATAAACTTGTTGCCTTGTACCTAGAGGACTCCCAACCGAGTTTAATTTAATCTCTTTTCCAACTCGTTTTCAAAAAGAGAAAAGATTGTTGAGTGAACTTGTCTCTTTCACACTCGTAAATTGGATTTGAAAGGACATCTATTTGGTACAAGTTTATCCCTTTTTCACACCAAGTAGACTAAAGATTGTGAAAAAGTACATTTGTTGGCGTTAAGTTGTGATTGCATCTCATGCCCGTGCTTGCAGTATTGAGCCTATAGCTGGTTCTCGCTTTGCGTTATAAACTATTTGCCTCAGCAGTTTTGCATCCTCAACCAAGCAAAGCCTCATTTATATCCTTCTCAATTTGACACCCTATACCCAGGAGGGAACATTCTTCCGAGTGTTCATCTCTCGCATGCATCTCCTTGCATTGAGCATAGGTATGTTCCACTGTTGGAACTAGTTTTTCTTACTCGCGACACTCATTTCCTCCTCTGTATCATAGCATTCATTTGTCTATGAAAAAATTAAAAAAGACGGGCGGGAAGGGAGTATTATCTTACATTGGCAGCAGTCGTGTCGCCTTTGAACATATCACAAAGTTATTGAGTCCATTTGTCATCATCATTTTGGGTTTAGCATGGCCTTAGGAAGCTGAGCTCGTTATAGAGAGTTTTCTCTACCGATCGGTTACTCTTCCAGTCCCTATAGAGAATTTCATTGATGCCTCCTGCATCTAATGGTTTCATCATTGATTCTATGTTGTCGGAGTCTTCCATATGTCTCATGCTCTTGTTCAAAGGAAGTCTATCAACTTGTGTCGGACATTCCTCATAACTCTTGACTTTTCATGTTGGCCATACCCTCAGTTTGTCTCATAATCACATGATAGTGTAGTCTTATCACGCACCATGGTCCTACTTTCATCATTGGTAGGTAACCTTGAACCCAGCAGTCGACATTTCATCATTGGTCATTGACAGGGTGGTTCCCCTTGTGTTCGAAGACAATACATATATTCACACATTGGGATTTGTGCAATGTCTTGGATTCCATTAGCCTTATTGGTGGTTTCCTCTCCTTTGTCAGTAGTTTTCCTCATTGTCTACTATTCAAAGGGTCTTTTTCGTGTACCGCTTACACTTGACACAAGCAAAAGTTTCACAGGGTCGTTGGTTCATAAACATGCCCTTCGTTTGATTTCCTCCAAATCATGAAGCTCCTGCTTTGTACCTCATGCTGAATGATGAGAGATGCCTTAATTCTCTCCTTTCAGCGGGTCTCCTTCCATCGACTTCAACTCATCTATTCTAAAAATGAGACCTAGAGTCTTATGAGTACCTTAAGGCTTGTAGTAATTAGTGGTAGGTTCTCCTGCCATCAACAATTGGGAATACATCAATGTCTCCTAATCGATGGATTCTTCAAGTGTTCGACTCTGACTCATTTATTCACACTTGTAAGAATGTACTCAGGGCCTTGATACCTACTTTCATTATCGGTAGGTTGTATCTCGTTTGTTAAAGTTATACCTTAATGACCAGTAATAAAACAATGTCTCATTGTGTTTGACCTCAACTCCTTTATTCACATAATGTAGACTTGTACCTTTGGCAGATTGTGTAGAAGACTTGAAGACATCAGTATTTGGTCGCAGCTTTCATGAGTTATTGCTTCCTTTTCATTGGACCAGTACCTATATGACTTCAGTGATCATGGAAGATCGGATTGTACTCGATTGTATACATATATCTTCAGATTGATTTTGAGACCGGTTCTACTAGGCCTTGTTCGTGACCATGATAGCCTTTGGCATGTAACTGCATTTGTATTTGCCTATTCATGGCCATGGATAGTTGTTTGGTATATTTTCACATGGATCTGCAGTGTAATTCAAATTGGCAGCCATGTATGCAAAGTCAGTGCAGAATGTAATAAGAAACTAGTGCTTCCAGTTGGTTCCCCATCACTCCACTTCTGGGTTTTTATAATGTATTTTGGCCATCGCAGATACTCCTATGATCTCACACATTAGGGGACATAGGGTCTTTTTCCATTTCCCTATGCAGACTTTTCATCCCTTTTTGCAAATTTCAGAGCTAAAAAAATACATCTTTTCCACATGTAAGCACCTTGCCTACTATACAGCGTGTGTATACGCAGGCTACACCACTACAGCCCACGTACATCGAGATTTGTGCCCAAAATTAAAAAAATTGGTGTCGGGTTTCCATGTCACGACAAGAGATCTATGATCCTTGGCCTTCCATATACTAGAAACGTTCCAACTCGGCCCTTCAGTTCCACTTGAAGGCTATAAATGGGCCAATTCCGAGCTATGGAGAAGAGGAGAAAGAATTCAATTTTGAGAGCAAAGTTACTTTGGAGAAATTATTCACTTCATATTGAGTTTGCATCCCTTTGTCCTTTAAGTCTGAGCACAGTGTTCCACCCCCAAGCTCTTCCCTTATTGATTGAGAACTCCATTGTCTCTCTTCTATGTGCTTGCCTTTGGTGGAGGATTGAAGTGGTGGAGGCCCAGCTGGAAGGAAGTTGGTTTCTCGGTTTCGAACCGTGCCGACACAGAAGTCTGTAATTTTTTCACTTATGCTGATCATATATTAGTAGAAATACTCTTTTTCCATCAAATTGATATCTTGCAAATATTTGAATTATTATTCCATGGGTGTATTTGTTATGTATATTAACGGATTATGCTATTGAATGTGCTAACATAATATATTATCACCATATGCTTGCTTTGTTTGGTTGTTGAGGACTAGTTGCAGGTATATTTTTGTGGGTCAAGTGCTCAATGGTGGACTTCATCGAATGTTTGGACGAGGTAGGCCTTTTATCTTATCTTACTAGCATGTTTGTTTATATAGCATACTTGAGAATAGAGTTGATTTCTGCAATCATTTACCTCTGTTGTGGTTTACCCCTAGCCATAGAGAGATTTTCCTCGTAACACAAACCCTCAATATAGAAGGGTATATCAAAAAGAAAAAGGTAGCAATGTTGATTTTGGTAATACCCATAACTTCATTAATTCCAACTTAGCAAAACTTCTCAATTGCTTTGTATTTCTATCATTATAGTTTCAAGTAATGATTGCATATGGAGGTACCAAAAATTGTTTAGGGAAGTAGCATAGTATTAAGCTCAATATGGGAGAGTATTTACTGGATAGTCCCGTGATTGCAATCCAAATGGGTGGTGTTGATATTGTATTAGGGGTCCAATGGTTATAATCATTGGGAACAATGGCTCTTAACTTTTAAGAACTTTTCATGAGATTTTCCATAGAAGGCAAGGAAAGTGAACTCAGGGGTATCTAGGAGAAACCCTCTAAAGTGATAAGCTCTAACAACATGACCAAATTACCCAAAAAGTGACACCATGGTGTGATTTCACAACTTTGCTCATTAGATGTTCAAACATATATACCCTCTACTCCATTGGATCTCCAAAAAGTTATGGACAATCATTCCAAGGTATTTGGAGAGATGCATGAGGGTCTTCCACCTAATCAAGATCATGACCATGTAATTCATTTGTAATTGGGAAGTGTACAACCTAACATTAGGCCTTACATGTACCCATATGCACAAAAGAGTGAGATTGAGCATATGATTCAAGAAATGTTTGAGGATGGCATCATTCTACCTAGTCAAAGTGCTTTCTCTTTACCAATGGTGATGGTTACAAAAAGGGATGGTCCATGGTATATGTGTCTAGATAATAGACAGATCAATAAAATGATTATTAAAGATAAGTTTCCTATTCATGACATTGATGAACTGCAAGGAGCAATTGTTTTTATTAAGTTGGGTCTCTCCTTAGAATATCATCAAATGTAATGAGGCAAGAAGTCTTTCGCAAAATAGTTGTTAGAACATATGAAATCCATTATGATTTTTTGGTAATGTCATTTGGGCTTACCAATGCACCTACAAAATTTCAAAGATTGATGAATTTTATTTTCAAACCCTTACTCATAAATAAAAAAATGGTATTTTTTTATTATATACTAATCTACAACAAATCTTGGGAAGAGCATGTGAAACATGTTGACATGCTATTAAAAATATCAGAAGAGAAATTACTATATGCAAATCCTTCCAAGTGTTCCGTTGGGGTTCAAGAAGTGGAATATTTGGGTCACATTGTATCCCATGAAGGTGTCAAAGTGGACCCTAACAAAATTAAAGCTATGATGGAATGGTAAATTCCAAAATCCTTGAAGAATCTTAGAGGATTCTTAGGATTGACAAGATATTACCATAATTTTGTCAATAATCATGGTCAAATAGCAACACCTATAGTAGTGTTCTTAAAAAAAGAGGCATTTTCTTGAAGTCAAGAAGAAACCAAAGCTTTTGAAAAGCTTAAGGAGTCTATGTGTACGACTCTTGTCCTAGTCACGCCTGACTTCATAAAAATCTTTATTATGGAGTAAGATGCCTTAGGATGTGGCATTGGTGCAATTTTAATGCAAGAAGGAAGACCCCTTGCCTTTGAAACTAGATATCTTAAAGGAAATAATTTACTCAAACCCATTTATGAAAAGGAAATGTTGGACATATTACATGCAGTTAAGAAATGGTGCCCTTGCCTAATAGGAAGACACTTCAAGGCAAAAACAAACCATGATAGTTTGCAGTACTTCTTGGAACAACAATAATCTTTAGAAGAGCAACACAAATGGGTTACAAAGATGTTGGGTTATGACTTTGAAATTATGTACAAAAAAGGAAAACAAAATATGGCGACATATGAACTTTCAAGGAAATAAGAAGACATAAAGGGTTTACCGTGTGCTATTTCCACTCTGAAATCTAATTGGGATGAAGAAGAAAGGATAGAAAGGAAACAAGATTAGAAGGTATGCAAGATCACTCAACAACTACAAGATCCAAAAGGAGAAGTACGCATAGTTCTCCTTTTGGAATTGCACACTTCTCCTATAGGAGGACATCCAGGGTTCTTGAAAACTTACCGTAGGATCAAGAAAGATTTTTTCTGGGAAGCTCTTAAAACTAGTGTTCAAACGTTTGTGGCTAAATGTGTGGTCTACCAACAAAATAATGGAGAGAAAATCAAGAGCTTGGGTATGCTACAACCATTAGATATACCAAGTTAACATCGGGAAGAGGTTTGAATGGGTTTTATTACAAGTCTACCCAAGTCTGAAGGAAAGAATGTCATCATAGTATTAGTGGAGCAACTCACAAATTATGCCAATTTTTGCTCCCTTTATCATCCTTTTAGAGAAAATATAGTAGCCACATCATTCATGTAAATAGTTTAGAGGCTACATGGAATCCTTAAGATTATTGTAAATGGAAAAGATGTAATTTTCACTAGATATTTTTTGACTAAATTATTTTATCGTTTGGGTACTCAATTGGCTCACATATCCTCTTACCATCCTCAATCCAATTGGAAAACTAAGATTGTGACTATATGTCTAGAAGGGTATTTTCGTTGCTTTGCATATGGTAAACAGATGCAATGGGTCATGTGGTTTCCCCTGGAAAAATGGTGGTACAACACATCCTTCCATACTTCATCGAAAATTGTCTGCATTTATGGCACTTTATGAATATCATCCTCCATCCATCACATCACCCATGAAAGGGAAAGAGAAACTTCAAGCAATGCAGAACCACATAGAGCACCAATAAGAGGTTCCCAAACTATTGAAGGACCACTCGATTATATCATAAAATAAGATGAAACAACAAGCATATCAACATCGTAGTGAAAGGGAATTTGAAATGGGGAATTGGGTATTTATGAGGCTACAACCATATAGACATGTGTCCCTTAAG
>ML781285.1:688034-711831 GCA_009831015.1 Picea engelmannii | reverse complement strand
AGTTAAATTTTATGTGTTAAAAGAAAATGGATCAACTTTGCAACACATCATTAATAGGATTTACTCATTTAAGATGCATATAAACAGCAGCATAATCAATGAACATAAACACATAACACAACAAATGATAAAGGAGTTCACCCTTCTCTTGGGCTACATCTCCTAGTCCAGCTTCCAATGGATCAATATTATTATTTGCTCAAAGTGCTCAAAAACGTGTTTTACAATGCTCAAAATGACCAGCAGACTGCTCCAATGGCTTCAAAGCGTCCAAAAACCCCTAGCTAGGCTTTTTCGGCACCTTGTTTGGCCAAAAAACAAAGAAGATAGGCTTCCTTGAAGTCTCCCCTTCAAGCTTGTTGTCTATGTATCTACAAAACGCACCCTTGTTCATTCAACCTAGTACACACGCTATTTAAAGCGTAAAAACTCGGCACCGAATGCAACCGTGCAAACGGTGCGAACTGTAGGACGGTTATGGGCACGCCAGCCCCTAACCGTCAAACTCTCAGGCACATGCGATCACCATATGACCTCGAGCTAGCACAAAAACTCAATCGTATCAAACTCACACGCTCTTTGTTGTGGTCGCATGCGGTCACACATATAACCACGGGATAACATTTGAAAACCCGCGCGCGCAACAATGGAGGGTATGGTCGTATGGTTGTGTAAGTGCGACCAGGGGTTGTTTGAAACACGCGCTCCATATATATATGTATCGGTCATGTGGTTTAAAATGTATGCGACCGGGGCTGGGGCTAAGCCCCAGCCCAGACGCCCCCATATCACATTTCAATACATTTTAAATATAATAAAACACATATGGTCTAAAAGGAACACCGTGTGGGCTAGTGGTAGCCCACACTCTACCAAAGCATGGAACCATAGGGGAGGTCCGGGGTTCGACCCCCACGGACTCCATAAAATTTTGAATAACAAACCATTGTCAATAACGGGGTGCCATGTGGCAGCCCATGACTGGGCCATGTGGCACCACACCATTTGTTAAATAAATGCCACGTGTCGCATTGCGATTCGACCCCATCTGCCAATAGATGATTTCCACGTCACCAGTTGCCCTGTCAGCGTACATCATGCCACGTCACCTATACGACCTCTGCCATGTCATCCTGTATGGACTGTACGGACTGCACAGTCAGCGTCCTTTTTTTACCTGTTTGACGATTCGAACAGATCGCGATATCTCTTGCTCCCGATGTCCGTTTGAACCCAAATGAGTTGTGTTGGGTTTGCAACGATGAGGCCTACGCTCTCATCCGATTTGAAGCGATTCTGAGCACTTTGAATTTTTGAGCAAAATTTGATCCCCTGATCAAGGAGGGGGGAGGGGTGCATGTTAAGCCCTAAACAAAGCCCCATGTAAATCCCTAGATATTAAGTTGTTATATTAGTATTGTCAACTAGACCCTTTAATTTTAATTGTACCATCTCTCTCTCTCTCGATATATATATATATATATATATATATATATAAGCCTTAGACAAAACCCCATGCTAAGCATAAAACCCCAAGTAAAGCCCTAGATAGTGAGTTATATTTCTATTGTTATACCCTTTGTCTCCTATATATATACTAAGGAGACCTGGTTTTAGATCATCTCATCTCATTATTTTACACTTGTTCTGTTGTAAAAGGAGGTTGCCCCCTTGAAGAGACTTATATTTAATCTTATATCTATTCTTCAAGGCATGGAGCTTTCTTCTCTTTATATTTTCAAGCTATTTTGGTATCAAAACCTTGTTAGGTATGTATTGTATTCTTTGGACGACCAAACCTAGTGTCCCCATTTCATCGTGTACATGAGGGGGTCACAAGGGGGTTCATAAGTAGCACCCACAAAACAATTGTTGGTGGTTTTTGCGTATGTTTTAGCGATTTTTCCGCACATGGTTTTTGCCGATGGTTTTCTAATTTTGATTAAGGAATTAGGGTTGTTGGCTAATCCAGGTGAATGGATTACATGTTTTGGAATTCGCAAGATCCTACATATAGATTGTATTGTAAACAATGAAGAGAGATGATGAATAAAAGATTACAGGTGTGGCTCTAAACAGGTTGTTGGTTTTCTCAGTTTGGGTTTCCAAGGTAAAATCTTTATGTGATGTGTTTGTGCCATTATATCTTTTTTGTTTTTACTGAGAATACATTTGCAGTAATTTATTGTACAAGGTTAAAATATACATTTTCTATTAGCTTCGGGGGGATGCCTTTGTGGCTAAGGGTTTGGCTCGGGTCTATGATAAACCATGTTACAGTGGGAGATTTGCGGTATCATTTCTTCAGGTGAAAAGTAATGGCGAGCAGTGAAAAAATAGAGATTGAAATATTTAATGGGCAAAGTTTTGAGTTGTGGAAGCTCAATATGGAAGATCTCTTGGTGGAAAAAGGTCAGTGGATCATTATGGATCCAGGTACTACACCTATAAGAACGTCAACATAAGATTGGGCGAAGTTGGATCAGAAGGTGAAGAGCACAATATGGTTGTGTCTCTATGATTCAGTAATATTGAATGTGTCGAGGGAAGCTATAGCCAGGGCTTTATGGAATAAGTTAGGAGCTTTGTATCAATCTATGTCCCTTGTTAAAAAAATTGTTCTTGCAGAAGAAGTTGTACAACCCGAGGATGAAAGATGGAGATTTGGTGACAGAGCATCTAAACACCTTCGATATAGTGGTAAGCGAGCTATTATCTGTTGATATTAAGAATTCTGATGAAGATAAGTGTATTAGTTTATTGTGCTATTTACCAGATTTGTGGGATAGTCTGGTTACGGTAATAGGTAGTATTACAACTACTTTAAGTTTTGATGATGTGGTCTCATCCTTGTTGTCGGAGGAGATGAGACGGAAAAAATATGGAAGGACAGAGCACCACTGCCTTATTTGTAAGAGGACACTCCCGGGAAAGAAATAGATCTAAGTCCTCAAGTGGGAGATCTAAATCTAAGGGAAGATCTAAATCTCCTGGAAAAATTGTAAAGGTATGTTGGAGATGTGGAAAAGAAGGGCACTACAATAAACAATGTAGATCCAAAATTGTTGAGAGAAGGAAGGGATCTGAATATGCTCCTTCTGCAGAATCAAAAACCTCCACAGAATAAGGAGGATATGTGTGATTGCCTTCTTCAAGCACACATGTAGTTCATGAATCATGGTTGGTTGACTCATGTGCATCCTTTCATATGACTCCTTAGAGGGAGTGGCTTTGTGAATAGGAAAGGTATGACATAGGTAATGTTTTTGTAGGTGATGACTCGACAACCAAAAGGATGAGTAAAAGTCAAGTTGAAGCTCATGGATGGAAGGATTAGAACACTCCTTGGTGTTCTGCACATCCCGGGGTTGGCCAGAAATTTGAATTTTGTAAGCAAAATGGATGATGCAAGGGTAAAATCAGTATTTGAGAAAGAAACCTGCAATATGGTGACGAGTGCTCAAATCAACATCTTTGTAGCACCCGTACAATATTTTTTATACGCCCTTTTTCCCATTTCCATTCCATCTTAATACCCTTTTCATTCAAAACGATGCATTTTTTGTCAAGGTATAATTATTCTCTCAACGTGCCATTTCAATACTTATTCTTATGCATTTTCAGGAGATTATCACCTTTTGTGCTAACAATGGTATGCAGGAACAAGGCTGCATAGGTACCTTCCCAACACAAGAGTTGCAACTTCTGAGTATGAGTTGTTGCAACTCCCTGATCGAGCATAGTTACTGCAACTTTGGGTTGTTGACATTGTTGATGCGACTCTTATTGTTACTGCAACTCTTGTTGTTGCAACTCTCAATGTTGCAACTCTTGCCTCGTCGTTGTTGCAACCCTCACTATAGGATTGTTGTTTCAACTCACTATTGTTTCTCACTACAGGATCATTGTTGCAACTATGAGACGGGTGTTGTAACTCCTCGCCTACCATCATAGCTCATCATTCAACCATACAACTGTCATCCAGGGATCGGCCAATCATTCAAACAACCACACGAGAACATGACAAGGGAAATTGGGCATAGAAAGGAATGGACTTAGCCACCACTTGCGCTTGATTTTTTCCATCTTTTGTAGAAAACAATGCAATGAGATGAGATAGCTCGATTCTTGTGGTTGTCCATCGATTCTCTTGATTAATATAGGAAGAAACCATTGTGTATAAAGACTCTTGATCTCTTTGAGCTAGGGGATAGATAAAAAGCAAAAGAAAGTTTGTGAACAAAATTGTATTGATCTACATATTTTCCTTCAATATAAGTTTCATTTGTTCTTGTCCAAGGGAGGGCATGTTGAGCATTTAAGCGCCCTTTTGCATTCATAAACTAGTGCCTTGCCTAAGGAGGTAGGGCCCCCTCCTTAGCCCGATATTGTTTGTATTTTTTGTAATTTTATAGAAGTAGTTGTAGTTGAACTTCATTATTTCCAGCAATTCCTCTAATTAACATCTTGTTGCAACTCTAGTGCTTTTCATTGTTGCAACTCTTGATTTTCATAACTCAATGCTAATATTGCAGGGTATTATTTTATGACTAATGAATGAGTAKTTGTAGCATCTTCTATATATTTTCATTTATTTCCATCAATTCCTCTATTTAACACTTTGCTTCAACTCTCGTATTTTTCCATTGTTGCAACTCATGTTGTCGCCACTCCATGCTAACATTGCAAAACCTTGTCTCYCGATTAACTAATGCATAGTTGTAGCATCTCTTATCTATGTTCATTTATTTCCAACAATTCCTTTATTTAACACTTTATTGTAACTCTTATTGTTGTGACTCTTGTTGTTGCAACTCCGGTCGTTGCAAGTCCTATTGTTGCAASTCCTGTTGCTACAACTATTGTTGCCGCAACTCTGCACCTACGTTAAAACATTTAGTTTTCTAGTTAACAATTGTTTTGATTGCAATTTAGGTTATTTTATTTGCTTTGTTTATAGCATGGTGTGGTTTGATTTCAATAGCTTGAGGTTTGTTGCATATTAGTACATGAGCCATAACATATATGTCACATTAATCAAGATCATTTTAATACTTGAACAATTCACCTTTGATGCATGTGTGTGTTATCCCCCCACTAGTGGATAACTATTTCATAAAGAACATCTAGAGGCACCCAGGATGAAGACATGGAAAGTCAGAATATGTGCATGTATGTGCGAATTTGAACTCTTGATCCTCCTTCATAGTGTAAGCATCACTCAGCAGCATGAGTAACATATGACACCCATGGCATTTGGACGGCCATGTCAGACATCCTTGAGAAGCATGCTGGAAGTTGGTAAGTTCATCATGTTGGTGAGTATCAATTTAATATCTAAGTCATTTAAGCTTGTCCCTAAGAGTCCCTTCTAAATACTAGTGGTTAGCTCATTGGTTATATTACTTCCTCTTTCATAACTTGACTTGTTATCTTAGGTTCTTGGGGGATTAGGTTACTCGTGGAGAAAATGGAGCACTATTGAGGTTTGTTTTGAATATGTCATCGTATCGTTCCTGATCATACTTACCACTTTCCATCTCGTCAATCCTTGTCATATCCATTTCTTTAGGTTATATAAACAGACCCAAGAAGGGATTGTTCCTCATTCTATGAGAAGAAGGAGCTTTTAGGCTCAGAGGGAGACTAGCAAAAGCCTGTCTTGGTTAGCTGCTCAGAGGCTCGCCCAGTCCCATAGCACTTGTGGATACATCGCCAGAGTGTTACATAGTCTCTGGGGTGTTTGAATCATTTAAGCAAGTGTTTTTCAACACGAGAGGACAAAGAAAAATAAAATGAATTTATCCAAAGAAAGAAAATCAAAAAATAAAAATAAAAGGTTGTCAATCATAGGAATATCACTAGAGAACTATATATTCTCTGGGTTATCTCCTATGGTTGGACATGGCAAAAGGAAAACAAAGGGCTTGGAAGGTATCACCTTGCAAATAACAGGAACCAAGTGTGTGGTCTACCCTCATCAAAGGCACCCATGAATGAGATATTATGGTCCCTTGTATGTCAATTGCCTAACCTTGAAGTCTAACCCCATGACCATCTCATAATCATTACATGACAGTGAAGAGACAATCTTTGGGAAATATTTTTAATACTTAGGTGTTAGTATGGTCTCTTTGGGTCTTTGATAGCATTTCATACCTTGACTTAGTAAGTTGTATAACCTTCTTGAGTTTGTGACGAAATATGAATATGGGGTTTAATGGTATGGTTTAAATTACTTTTACATTACATTGATTATCTTATCAGGCTGATGTGACTTGTTTCCTCGTAGACACACATGTTTAATTTGTCTTCCATTTTCTCGCCAAGTGTCATGCCATTTAGACGTTCCAGGATTTTTTAAAGGTGTTATTATTATTCTAGTTGTTATCGGGCATCACTAGGGTTAGCTAACCCTCAGTTGGTTGACACATTTGCATTTGACGAATGCCCAAGATATTTTACAGGCCACATCATCACCATTTTTTAGTGACTCGACCCAGTTCCCAGGTCAGTCAGATGAATTTTGAGGCAAGTCATTGCATGCTCTAGGTGACTTCACCTCTATTTGGCCAGTTTATGTGGATCGTTGGATGACTTTGGGCCTCGAAAGTTGGGTGATGATTTATTCAAGCATTTTTATGATATACAAGCCGATTCGAAGTATTCTAGAAGGAATTTAATGTCACTTGTCATCTCCCGGTGGATTATTTTGCACATCATCAAGTTCGATTTGGCCTTGGGACTTATTTTTCCACTAGAAGGAGATTCGATGCACTTAATTGGGGAAGAAAATTAATTAATTGACTACTGAATAACCTTGGGAAGCTCATTGCACATCACCAAATGAATATTTTTCTAGATCGTGGGACTTGGGGAGGATAATCCCTAGCTTCATGGAGGATTTTAATGGATCGATGGACTTTTTCCTTGGTTAGAGGATGATTGCATGCTTCAAGGAGAAATCGGTAGGCCTTTTGCTTGGTCAAGGATGCCTTGTGGAAATTTATCTTCCACATTATTTTAAATTTATTATAAAATCCCCTTTTAACGAAATCCCATGGTCAAAGAAGTCAAAATCATTTTTGAAAGGGGATAAATTGATAGATTAATTATTGTGGGATTTTTATTTAATTTGGAATGTTTATTGTGGATAATCCCTAGGTGAATTAAATATTTATTAAGGGATTTTATTATTATTTTGTTTAGGAAATCTCTAGAAAAGATTAATAAGTGGAAAAAACTTAAATATTTTAGGGGATAACCCTAGAATTGGTTCATTTGTGGAAAAATCCAAGTGAGTGGAGGATTATAAATCCATCATTTGAGATTTCATTTGGGAGACTTTTTTGGTGATGCTCCTCAATACTATTATGTTTCTTTTTCTAATTGTGTGTTATGGCTTTCCTCTTGGTGTCTTGATGTGATGCATTTTTCTTTGAGGGTTTTGTGGTGGATGCTTAGAGATATTGGTGTGGTGGATCTTTCTTTTGAATGCTTATGCTAACTACTTCAAGTAAATTTTTGATGAGATCTACTTTATATTGCTTCTAAGTGTTCATTGAATAATTTTGGATCTAAAGGAAATATTTTCAAGAGCTAGCTAATAAACTACACCTCTTGAGAGTTGTTTCTTAGATATTTTCTTGTACTAGGGACTAAGTAAAACTAACAACCCTTTTATAGGTTATATCCACTCTTTTGAAGACCTCTTGTGAGCTAGACAATTTTGCCTCTAACCCTCTTGCAGGATAGTGACAAGCTACAACCTTCAAGGGAGATTCACTTCAACATCTTATAGTTCTTCTCCAAACCTTTTTTACTCCATTACCCAAGAGAATAAGGCACTGATCTACATTGGAGAGACTAAAACTCTTGCATTGGGAGACATAGAAAAGTATCGGATTGGGTTTGTGATTTCTCGGCTACATGCACACCCTTAAGGCGAGCCACCTTACCCTTGGGGTGATTTTTTGGGGGCCTTTAGCCTCCCCATTTTCTAAACCCTCATTCTCACTTTTTCCTCTTTTATTTTTCTAACCCTAGGTTTCTAGTTTTAGCATTTTTCCAACTAGTTTTAGAAAAATAGCATATGGGTTTTGTAGGCCATTCTTAGATCTAACATTCTATATAGTTAGCTTGCATATTGGATAAGTAAATTTATGTAGGGACATGGTTAAAATCTACAGCCATTAGGGCTTTTTATTAACTTGCATTTGATTAACTTGTAGGGCCTAGTTTTAGCTAGTTCTTGTTTCTAACATTTGGGTAGTATTCCTAGAGTTCTAATTAGTTTCTAAAATCTTTCTAGTGGAATTTGAAGTGTTTTTTAATCTGTTTTCTCTGCTACAAATTTATATTTCAGATCTGGTTATAACTCTTAAAGTGCTCCAAAACCTTCTAAGAACATACCTCACTCATTGAAAAATTTGTAGATTACTTGGGGGGTGTTCGTTTGAATGTCTTGGGATTGTTTTGGGAGTATTATATTGATATTTCATATTTGATTTCTCTGCTAAATCGTTGTTGCAAATCATATCTCAGATCTGGTTAAGTGTTAGAAAGTGCCTAAAAAATCTCCTAAAACCACCTCTTAAGTATTGGGCTTAAATCACTTGTTGCATTTGGCATTTTCATTAAAGTGATTTATCTTTCTTTGTTTTCCAATTCTATTTAAGTGCTTAATTGAACAATCATCTAAGTGGGATTTATTTTCTGGGGGTCCTAGAAAAGACATTTTTGAGCGTCTATAAGCGTAGGAGCTATCGCTACTTTGCCAAAGCTTCATCCCGAGGGCTTGTAGTTCTCTCACGTACCTCGACGTATATTAGAATACTACGGTTGCCTCGTCATACCTACAAGTATATAGAGGGGCTCTCGTCGAATGGTTGTGCATCAGACAACACTAATACAGATTGTGCTCCTATCTTGGAGACCACTTAGAATCCTTGAAATAACTGAGAAAACCTATTGGACGTCTTGTTGTAGTGCACTGAAAAAAGCATTTGGGAAGATTACCCTCCTGTACCAGGGTGGCTTGAGAAACCCCTCAAGTGTATTTGAGGGATACAACAACCTGACACTCCTGTGAGGACCCTTTTTGCCTAAGCATGTTGGGTATACACATTTATTCGACCAACTTTGACATTACTCTAATACAAAATTATGATCACTTGTTACTCGAAACTCTTATATTCATAATAGTGATCAGTGGAGAGGTTAACATATTGGTCATGGATTTCATATATACTTGGCATAACTAACATTGTGTTGTAGGTGATTTCCACTTTACCCTTACCTTCACATTTTCCTCATCCATTCATAGCCTTTAGACCATTCTTGACCTTGTATCGTGACCTCCTAGGGCCTTTCTAGACTTTTCCATTTTCTTTCCCCACGGATCACCTAGGACTTTTCCTCAAGTGGTAGTGGGTCTTGTCCCGGTGTGTCGTCCATTGGTTGCAATTGCACAAGGCTCTAGTGCAACCTTCAATCCATGCGATAACACTATGATTTTCTTTCCTACAAGAGTGATATTTACTTTTCCGCAAGTGTGATTTACTTTCCTGCAAGAGTGACATTTAATTTTCCGCAAGTGTGACATTTACTTTCCTGCAAGAGTGATATCTACTTTTCTGCAAGTGTGACATTTATTTTTTTGCAAAAGTATGTTTCCATTCATGCAAGTGTGGATTTGATTGCAAGGAGTGGTGTGGTTTAATTTGGTGACTTTCTAAAGCGTCTTTATATCTTGCCTTGTGACATTCATTTAGAAGTACTATAACTCATTGGCAACTACAACATCATACTTGCATATACATTGCACGATAGTTCGTAAGTTCAATATGACCTCGGATTGATAATTAAATATACAACTCTTCTGTTGTTTAATAAATTAATTTATTGGAACCAAATATAAGTTGCTAGGAAGCACTATTAGTGATGGGTGCAAAATTTTCGTTGTTCCTGAGATTAGAGATGAAGAAGAAAAGACTCCTACTGTCTCTAGAGAAAAAAACTATGTTGTGGCATCAAAGACTAGGAAATATCGGAGAGAAGGGCCTTTGAGTACTACACAATAAGGGTATGGTTGAAGGTATGTCTAACTGCTCTCTGGATTTTAATTTCTGTGAACGTTGTRTATATGGGAAGCAKGATTGGGTGAGATTCCYGTATGGTGCACAGTGATGTGTCTGGACTTGTGTCGGTTCCATCACTCAGAAAATCTATGTACTATGTCTCGTTTATAGATGACTTCTTGAGGAATRCATTTAGTTATTTCCTTGGGAAGAAATCTCAAGTCTTTGACAAATTCAGAGTTTAAGGCTCTTGTGGAGAATTATACAGAGAAGAGAATTAAGGTGTTGAGGATAGATAATGGTGGAGAATTATGCARAAACGAATTCGAAGAATTATGTAAGAAGTGCATTATAGAAACACAAAATATTGTTCCATATACACCTCAGTAGAATGGAKTTGCAAAAAGGATGAACATGATGTTGATGGAAAAGATAAGGTGCATGCTTAGTGGTGCTAGGTTAGGACAAGAATTATGGGCAGAGGCAGTGGGTATTGCACGTTGCCTAGTCAATCGATCACCCTCATCAACACTAGATGAAAATACTGCACATGAAGTATGGACAGGTAAGAAACCCTCTCTCACACATCTCTATATATTTGGTTATGGTGCCTATGCTCACGTTCCAAAGGAAAACAAGAGTAAGCTAGATAAAAAGGTTGAAAAGTGTATCTTTGTTAGGTACGAAGATGGTCTAAAAAAATTATAAGATTTGGAACTCGTAAACTAAAAAGGTGGTGTATACTCAAGATGTGGTATTTATAGAAATCAAAGATGTTGTCAAATAGGAAGTCCTACCAAGGGAAGAAGAACCAAAGAAAATAGAATTTGAATTGAAGGATAATGAATCAGACTCTATAAAAGAACATGAATAATAAGAAGAAGAGTCTCATACTCTAGTATTGAGGTGATCGATTCGGGAAAGAAGACAACCGAAAAGATATACTCCACCCGATTTTCGTTCAAATTTTTCTGTGTCCATTGCTGATGATGATCCTAGAACTCTCAGGGAGGCAGTGGATTTAGAGGATGGAAAACTCTAGAAAAAGGCCATGGTGGAAGAAATGGCAGCATTGGATAAGCATGAGGCTTGGAATCTAGTGGAGTTTCCAACTGGAAGAAAGCCTGTTGGCAACAAATGGGGATTTAAGATGAAGTTGAATGCATAAGGAAAAGTGGAGAAATACAAAGCTCGGTTAGTAGCAAACAATTATTCTTAGGTATAAGGACTTGACTTCGGTGAGATTTTTTCTCTTGTTGTCAAGTTAACATCAATTAGATTTATTTTATCTATTATTGTTACTTTTTATTTTGAAGTAGAACAGATGGATGTGAAGACAACATTTCTACATGGGGATTTGGAAGAAGAAATCTGCATAAAGCAGCCAAAAGGATTTGATTTGAAGGGAAAGAAAGAGTCGGTATGCAAGATGAAAAAGTCTTTCTATGGATTAAACCAATCACTAAGGACATGGTATCAAAAATTTGATACTTATATGTTGGGACTTGGCTTCACAAACATCAAAGCGGATCATTGTGTGTATTTCAAATTAATCGTTGATCATTTTATTTATTTGGTCTTGTAAGTGGATAATATGTTGTTGATAGGAAATGACAAGGAGATTATCCAGGATGTGAAAACCCAGTTGTCCTCTAAATTTGACATGAAGAATCTTCGTTCTGCAAATTTCATTTTGGTTATGGAAATTAAAAGAAATTGAACAAACATGAAACTTTGGTTAAATCAGAGGAAATATGTAGAGACATTGTTGCAGAGGTTTAATATGCAGGAATGTAAATTGTTCAGGATTTCTATTCTTGTAGATGTAAAGTTATCTACGGATCAGTGTCCCAAGACACAAGAAGAGGAAGAGGACATGTCGCGTGTTCTGTATGCTAGTGCGGTTGACAGTTTGATGTATGAAATGGTATGTACTAGACCAAACATTTCACATATCATGGGAGTTTTGAGCAGGTATATGTCAAAACCAAGGAAGGAGCATTGGACAATAGTAAAGAGGGTTTCCAAGTATTTGTGTGGCACTACTAGTTATGGTTTGTGCTACCAAGGAAGACTAGAACTAGATAGAGTTTTGGACATACATGGGTTTGTTGATGCAGACTAGGCTAGAGATCTTAATCGCATAAGATCTACAAGTGGGTATGTGTTTAACCTGTTTGAAGGAGCAATCAGTTGGATGAGCAAAAGATAGTTTATAGTGGCACTTTGAACTACAAAAGTTGAATGCTTGAAAACCAATCATGCAAGCAAGGACATAGTATGGTTATAGAGATTGTGTTCACATATTGAGTTGGTAAAACACGTTGTAAGGATAGATTGTGATAGTCAGAGTGCAATCTTTGTGGCGAAAAACCTGACTTATCATTCAAAGACAAAGCGTATTGATGTTCAGTATCAATTTGTGAGAGATATGGTTGAAGAAAAGAAGGTGTTGTTGATGAAGGTGGAAACTTTGAAGAATGTTGCAGATTCATTAACAAAACATGTGAACATTGAGAAATTCTCTTGGTGTAGAGGCTTTATGGGCATTGTTGCCCTAGATTGTTGACTATCTAACTATGTAACCCCATGCATGCAAAGAAAACAATGAGTGGGACAAGGCTGGGTATGTTTTATATTCTTTGCACAACCAAACCTAGTATTCGCTTTGTCTCGGGCGCATGAGGGGGTTAGAGGGGGTTTCGGGGGCAGTGCCCCCCCAAAAAAAAATTGGTGGTTTTTGCATTCGTTTTTAACGGTTTTTTGGCACATGGTTTTCACCGATGCTTTTCTAATTCCGTTAAGGAAATAGGGTTGTTGACTAATTTGGGTCAACGGATTAGGGGTTTTGGATGCCACGAGATCATATATATATATATATATATATATATATATGGCATCCAAAACAATGAAGAGAGATGATGAATAAAAGATTAGAGGTGTGGCTCTAAACAGGTTGTCGGTTTTCCTTGTTTGGGTTTCCAGGGTAAAATATCTATGTAATGTGTGTCTGGKYCATTGTATCATTTTTTTTCCTAAGAATCCATTTGTAGTAGTTTATTGTACAAGGTTTAAATTTACAAGCTTACGATCCTAGGTTTTTGCTCCCTCAATCAAGACATCTTGTAATTTTCACTATTAATTTTGTTTGGGGATGTTTTAGATAACAAAATTTGAGAAGACCGAGGAGAAATATCAAGGTATAGGTGGTACAATTTTCAAGTTCTCGTTCGTCATAATTTCATAGATATACTCTATGGAAGATAGGTTTGTGATTAATCCTAAAATCAGTTTTAAACGACTGATATTGGAATTTCCGCTATAACTCTTTGTTCGGAAGTTTCAGACTATGAAATTTTGTAGATACCGAGGAGAAATGCCATATTATAAGTGGTTAAAATTTTAGATTCTATTTCACTATACTTTCAGAGATATAGTCTATGGAAAACAGGGTTTGTGACTAATCCTGAAATTAGTTTTAAAAGAGTCATCTTTGAATTTTCGTTGTAACCTATTTTTGGTGAAGTTTCAAACTTTGAAATTTTCATAATATTGAGGAGACATAGTGAATTACATGTGGACAAAATTTTCAAATTTTGACCCATTATAGTTTATGAGATATATCTTGTAGAAGTTAGGGTTTTTTACTAGTTCTGAAATTATTCTTAAACATGTCATTTTGGCATTTTTGCTATAACGTATTTCAGTGAAGTCACCAACTGTGAAATTTACAGGAGTATAAGAAGTCATATAAGAGTACTATAGGCCAATATTTCAAACTCAGAGGTCTCATATGTGTGTGTCTGTGTGTGTGTGTGTGTGTGTGTGAACCATCTAGAGGTTCTCCAAATTAGGGTTTGAAAGGTACATAACTTACAATTGGCATAAAATTTGATTGGAGGATCTATTTTTGGTGATTCTAGATTTGTTATAAAGAAGAACAAGAGGAAAAATATTATTTTCTCGCATGGATCCAAAGGGTGCTCCAAAATTTACTCCACCAACTAAATCTCCGGAGAGATCAACCACGAATCGAGAAGAAAGCGAATACATTTTTCACCCGATTGAAGAGGTGGAAAAGAAGATGGACAAAAATAGGAAACATAAGATAAAGAAGATGGATGAAAATTGTGAACATATGGAAAAGAAGATGGATGAAAATTGTGAACATATGGAAAAGAAGATGGAAGAATGGCAAAAGTCCATGTATGCCATGTTCTTACATACCCTAGATGAGAGACTACTTAAAGGATATATCAAGATGCAAGGAAATCATGACAATGTAGAGGAAATAGAGATTGACTCCCATAATCATGATTATTCATCACTTCAAGATCCACATCATCGGGGGTTCAATGCAACACCAAGGAAATACTTAATTCCCAAAATTGATATGAGTAAGTTTGATGGAAAAGATCCTATAACATGGACATTCCAAATGGAGCAATTCTTTGATCTACACCAAGTGCCAACCTTGCAAAAGGTAACTCTTGCATCCTTGTATTTATAAAATGGTCAATTTGTCTAGTATCAACAAGACTCAAGGAAATCATGACAATGTAGATGAAATAGATATTGACTCCCATAATCATGATTATTCATCACTTCAAGATCCACATCATCAGGGGTTCAATGCAGCACCAAGGAACTACTTAATTCCCAAAATTGATATGAGGAAGTTTGATGACAAAGATCCTATAACATGGACATTTTCTAGATGGAGCAATTTTTTGATCTACACCAAGTGCCAACCTTGCAAAAGGTAAATCTTGCATCCTTGTATTTATAAAATGATCAATTTGTTTGGTATCGATGGCTTTCTGAAAGAAAAAAGGATTATGTTGTCTCTTGGTCCAATTTTACGGATGAATTGATAGCACATTATGGGGATATTAAGAGCAACACATTCTTTGGTCAGTTGATAAATATTCGACTAAGAGGTCCAATTACAGAACACATTCAACAATTTCAAAAACTAAGCCTAAGGGTAAAAAACATTTCAGAGGATAATTTGTTGGATCTCTTTATGGGAAATTTAAATGAGATCATCCAACATGAGGTGCATCTATTGGAACCTAAACCCCTAGAGCATGCCTTTAGACTATAAAGGAAAGTTTAAAGTAAAAATATGGCTACTAGAAGAGTGGTCACAAACAACTATAGAGAGAACCATGTTCCCTCTCCTAACCTCACTCGAACGACAACTTTGACACCTAAACAAATGGATGAAAGAAGTGAAAAGGGACTATGTTTCAATTGGGACAATGGGTTTAGTAAGGGGCATAAATGCAGTGAGAATAAATTATTATACATAGAACTTGGAGAGGAAGAAGATCGAGAATTGGAACCATCACAAGATCTAGAGCTAAAAGAGACTACTCCAATGATATCTTGTCATGCATTGGTCGGAATCAGTACTCCACAAACCATTGAGATAGAATGATATATAAAAAAGAAAAAGGTAACAATGTTGATTGATTCTAGTAGTACCCATAACTTCATCAATTACACATTAACAAAACTTCTCAATTGATTTGTATTTCTAGCACTAGAGTTTCAAGTAATGATTGCAGATGGAGGCACCATAAATTGTTCAGAGGAGTGCCATAGTATTAACTCAATATGGGGGAGTATTTATTGGATAGTCCCATGATTGCAATCCAAATGGGTGGTGTTGATGATGTATTAGGGGTCCAATGGTTACAATCATTAGGAACAATGGCCCATAATTTTCATGATCCTTTCATAAGATTTTCCTCACAAGGTAAGGAAATTGAGCTTAGAGGTATCCGAGGGAAACCCTCTAAAGCGATAAGCTCTAACAACATGACAAAATTACTCAAAAAGAGACACCATGGTATAATTGCACAATTGATGAGATTGGTGCCTTAATTGGTTGGTGCTAAGTTAAGGAGATTGGTGTCTCCAATAGGTTGGTGCCTACGATGTTTGTAATAGTAGATTGGTGCCTACAGACATTTATAAACATAAGTTTACAGTTGTCTCTTGATTGGGTTTCCATGTTAAACTATGTGCATTATGATTTGAGTTTATATGTGATCATTGTTTCTCAACTAATGAATGATTGATGAATGGTTAAATAAAGTAAAAAGTATCTTATATTGATTCACCACCACCCCCCCTCTCAGTATAAGCATAAGTTCAACAATTGGTATCAGATCGAGGTTCCTTCATAAAAAAATTAACCATTGGAAGGCAGATCTTGAACACATATGGATTGTAAGGAAGGTCTCCCTACAAATAGAGCTCCTTTGTTTGATGGAACAAACTATGCAACATGGAGTATAAGAATGAGGATATATTTGTAGGACCATGGATTTGGTATTTGGGAATCAATCACAACAAGTTATAGAAATAAAGTTGGGAAGGAGTAAAGCGAAAACAATGAAAAATCAATAGAGGTCATCTTGAGTAGCTTACCAGATTTTGAGATTGTCAAGGTAATGAAGTGTACTACAACTAAATAGATTTGGGACAAGCTACAAAATATTTATGAAGAGAGATCCTATGATTATTCGTGTTCTGAGTCATAGATAGAAGAAGCACAAGTTGTGAGAAAGCTAAAAGGAGGATCTGGAATATTCAAAGAAAATGAAGATAGTGATGATAAAGTAGAATATCTACCCATTACCATGGAAACAAAACCCATCGCTGAAGAAAATGAAGATAATTAGAAAGAAAAACCATATTCATAAGAATGAGACATTGATGGGGAAGTGAATCTTGAAGTGGAACTCGTTAGTGCCTTAGAAGAAATGGACAGACTCGGGGAAGATAATATGAAGCAAAACAAGCAATTGCAGAAACCTGAAAAGAAGGATCGTGATCTTGAAGAAACAAAGAAGATAGTTATTATACTGAAGACTCAACTAGAAGAGGCAAAGAGGATAGAAGAAGTGTGAGAAGGTAACTGAAAGAAAATGAAGAAAATCGCATGAAGCTATAAGTTAAAATAGTTTCCTTAATAAAGGAACTAGAGAAAACAACTAATCAATTGAATAGAAGCTTGAAGTTTAGAAAGAATACTAAAATCTTAGATAATATTCTCAGTTGTCAAAGATCACCATTCATCAAAACAGGGTCTCGGATACGACGATAAATGAAAGACCACAGAGGGAGATGCAAGCATTAAAGTCACAAAGTGATTAGAAAAATAAAATGAAAAAAAGTTTAAAAGTTATGCTAATATTCTCAAAGGCTCCACCAACAATGAAAGCAACAACAAGAAAGGAAATGATGACCAAAAAAAAACCAATTCTCCTCACAAGAACAACAAGAATGAATTCAAAAGAGTTTTTCCACCATGAAGACCTTTCACAAACCAGTACCAAAATATCTTTCTTGGGTATTGTTTTTCTTGCAAGAAGTGATCACGTGAGAGATAGAAATAGAGGTTCTTACAAAACTTCAAAGGATGATTATGCAAGTAACAAAACCATAAGTTCACATGGGTTTGCTAACACAAACTACAATTCATTTGCTCCTCTACTTGATATTGAATGTTATAAGTGCAATAATTATGGGAACATAGAACACGACTATAAAAGCAAAATAATAAAGTCTCATAAACAAAACAAGGAAGAAGATGGTCTTACCAAGCATCGAGAAGAATACACTAGGGTGTGGAAAAGGAAGCAAGAAGAATTGAATACGGAAGAATGTGGACTTGCACTTATGCTCAAAATGAAGGGAACCAATGGTACATTGATAATGGATGTTCAAAACATGTGACATGGGACCAAACCAAGTCTCTCACCTTGAAGGAAGAAAAAAGAGGCAATGTTACTTTTGGAGATAAGTCTTCTGCAAGGATAGTTGGAAAAGGTATTGTCATTCTTGATAATGGAAAGACTAAGACACATAATGTCTTGTATGTTGAAAGGTTAAAGCATAATATTATAAGTTTCAACCAATTGTGTGATCAAGGCTACAACCTCACATTTCATTCTAAAGGGTGTGAGATCAGGAAAACAACTTCAGGAATATTAGTGGCAAATGAAAACATAACCTCAAAAGATATATACATACCCCATAAATTAAAAGGATAAAAATGTTTTATTGGAGTCATATCTCGCTCATCTCGTCAGTAAAAAGAAACACAAACTCAAGGGGAGTAGCCCTTTGCCATTGATGTAAAAGGGGGAGAAGTTGCAAACAAAGTGAGAAGTTGTAGACATAGGTAATATCAAAATTGACTAAGGGTTCCCATCAATGACAAAGGGGGAGATTGTTGGAAACATTGTTGTCAATAATGTCAAATACAGGGGAGCCTATAGATGTCCAAGATAAAGATTGCAAGATGGAGATTATTGAAAATATTACTTTTGGATTTTTGATGATCAATTTGGATACCCTATCTTTGAAGGAATTTTTACCCTACACACCTAGCTCAAATGGGAGCAAATTTATACGTTTGGAAAGTTTATTCTAATACCTTTCCAACAGTATATGGCATTCCTTATAATTCCTTAGGAATGAGGAGATTTGATTTTTTTTGTCCAACAACCTAGCTAGAAAATAGAGGTCGTCTTAGCTAGTTTTTACAAGTTGGCCCTGAAAGTGGGGACAAAATTACTATAAATATAGGATAGATTTTCACATTTGTAGTGAAACCAAGCAAGAGATCAAGTTTGAGGTGTGCATAAGTGATATGAGGTGCACTAAAGGTGTTGGGGTGTCTTTATGGGATCTAAAGGTGTGCAAAAGAGGTCTAAGGCATTCTCTCGAGGTCTTTCTTATTCTCAAGGTGTGCTATGAAGGACCGAAGGTCTGTGATGATACCATGTGAATTGTTTTGAGGTTGTGATGTCATCAATGGATGTTTCTATTAGTGGATGTTGTCGTCAGTGGATCTTGTCGTCAATGATTACATTAAATGAATGATGTTATGAGGCTTGCTAGGGTTTGAAGAATTGTCTATGGAATGAAGCATGCATGTGAATTTAAAAGTACTCTGTGTTTGAAGATATTGGGGTTGGAGTCTACACGTATATTATTGAGTTGGTGCTTAATTGAGGATATTGGTGTCTCCAGTAGGTTGGTTCCTACATTTTGTTGAGTTGGTGCTCAGTTGAGGAGATTGGTGTCTCCAATAGGTTGGTGCCTACATCTTGCTGAGTTGGTGCTTAGTTAAGGAGATTGGTGTCTCTAGTAGGTTGGTGCCTACAATCTTTGCAATAGTAGGTCAGTGCCTACAATCTTCGTAATAATAGGTTTGTGCCTACAAACATTTATAAAGATAAGTTTATGGTTTTCTCTTGATTGGGTTTCCATGTTAAACTTTGTGCATTATGATTTGAGTTTATATGTGATTATTGTTTCTCAACTAATGAATGATTGATGAATGGTTAAATAGAGTAAAAATCATCTTATATTGATTCACCCCCCTCTCTTAGTATAAGCATAAGTTCAACAGGATCTCCATTCGGGATATCATCAAATCATAGTGAGGCAAGAAGACATTCCCAAAATAGTATTTAGAACACGTGAAGGTCATTATGCATTTTTAGTTATGCAATTTGGCCATTACTAATGCACCTTCAACATTTCAAATCTTGATGAATTCTAATTTCAAACTATTCCTTGGAAAAATTTTGTTAGTATTTTTTGATGGCATACTAATCTATATCAAATACTGGGAAGAGCATGTACAACATGTTGATATGGTCTTAAAACTATTAGAAGAGCAACAACTATATGCAAATCCTTCCGAGTATGCCTTTGGGGTTCAATAATTCTTAGGGATGTGTCAAAGTGGACCCTAACAAAATTAAAGCTACAATGGAATGGCCAATCCCTAAAACCTTGAAGAAACTTAGAGGATTCTCGGGATTGAGAAGTTATTACCACATTTTTTTCAAGAATTGTGGTCAAATAGTTACACCTCTAAAACAATATTAAAGAAGGAAGCATTTTCTTGGACCCAAGAAGCAACTGAAACTTTTGAAAAAACTTAAGGATGTTATGTGTACAAATCATGTCTTGGGTACGCCTAACTTCACCAAAAACCTTTAATGTGGAGTGTGATGCCTTAGACCATGGCAGTGATGCAGTTTTAATGCAAGAAGAAAGGCCCATTGCCTTTGAGAGCAACCAACTTAAAGGGAAGAACTTACTCAAACCCATTTATGAAAAATAAATGTTGGCCATACTACATGCACTTAAGAAATAGTGCCCTTACCTAATAGGGAGACACTTCAAAGTAAAAATAGATGGTAATAGCTTGAAGTACTTCTTAGAGTAATGATTATCTTCATAAGAACAACAAAAATGGGTTACAAAGATGCTAGGTTATGAATTTGAAATTATCTACAAAAAAAAGAAAACATATGATGATGGCAGATGCACTTTCAAGGAAAGAAGAAGAAACTGAGGGTTTACTATGTAATTTTTTTATTCCACAATTTGATTGGGTGAAAGAAGCAAGGATAGAATGGAAGAAAGATCAGAAGGTATGCAAAATCATTCAACAACTACAAGAGGACCCGAGTGCATTAGATAAATTTGTATGGAAGAATGATTTGTTGTAGAATCAAGATCACATATATTTATGCAATAATTCTCAACTCATACAAAAGGTCCTTTTGGAATTGAGAACTTCTCCTATAGGAGAACATTCAGGGTTCTTAAAAACTTACCAAAGGATCAAGAATCATTTTTTCTGGGAAGGTCTTAAAACTATTGTTGAAAATTTTGTGGTTGAATGTGTGGTTTGCCAACAGAATAAGGGAGAGAGACAATCAAGACCCCGTGACTACTATAACCATTAGCTATACCAAGTCAACATTGGAAAGAAGTTTCAATGGATTTTATTACAGTTTTACCCAAATATGAAGGAACGAATGTCATCATGGTAGTAGTGGATCAATTGACAAAGTATGCATGTTTTTTAATCTCTTTCTCATTCTTTTAAAACAAGTATATTAGCTGCAACATTCACGGAAACGATTCAAAAGATACATGGAATCCCCAAGATTATTGTAAATGACAAAGATCCAATTTTCACGATAATTTTTTGGACTGACTTATTTTCTTGTTTGGGTCATCAATTGGGTCATAGCTCATTTACCATGCTCAATCCGATGTGCAAACTAATATTGTGGATAAATGTCTAGAAGGATATCTTCATTTCTTTGCATCTGATAAACAAACACAATGGTTCAAGTGGTTGTCGTTGGCAAAATGGTGGTACAACACATCCTCCCATACTTCACAAAAAATGTCCCCATTTATGGCACTTTATGGATGTCATCCTCCATCCATCACATCACCCTTGAAAGTGAATGCAAATGTTCAAGCAGTGGAGGACCATGTAGGGCACCAACAAGAAGTTCTCAAACTATTGAAGGACAACTTGGTTATAGCACATAATAAGATGAAACAACAAGCATATCAACATTGCAGTGAAAGGGGATTTGAAATGGGGGATTGGGTATTTTTGAGGCTACAACCATACAAACAGATGTCCCTTGAACAACAAAATAAGGAAAATAAATTAGCACCCATGTATTATGGCCCCTATAAGGTGTTACAAAGGATTAGAAGTATTGATTACAAATTGGAGTTGCCTCCATCCTCACGTGTACATCCAATCTTCCATTTTTATTGGTTAAATAAGGTAATCAGTGACAAGATCCCAGTTCAAACTATTCTACTATAGATCAATGAAGAAGGGGAAATCATACTAGAACCATAAACAATCCTTGAAACAAGGTTTAAGTAATTGGGGAATCGAGCAATTACTGAGTACCTCATCAAATGGAAGAACCTACCAGTGGAGGAGGTAACATGGGAAGATGAGTTATTGATGAAAAAAAACCCACGATTAGTCAAGTGTTGAGGACAACACTTGCTTGAAGGGGAGAGACATGTTAATCCCTAGACAAATCCCCATGTTAATCGTAAAACCCCATGTAAAGCCTTGTATAACGGGTTATATTTATATTGTTATATTAGTGTTGTCAACTAGACCCTTGAATTGCAATTGTACCTGTTACCCCCTCTCACCCAAGGGTAACTAGAGGAGATCATGTCTCATGGACCACAATGAAGATAATGATCCTAATGATGGAAATGATGATGATCAATACTCTCCACAGATTGCAACCCCTTAGATACCTCTTGTCTCATTTAACTCAACCTATCATGCATGATCAACATTTTTCATCGAATGATGGTGGTCCAACACATTATGAGGTGCACTAGTCATTGTTTCATATAAAGTGTCATATTTAATGCATTAAGCATTTAGGTGAGGATCATGGGTTGAAGTCAGATAATGAATCATAAGCTTTGAAGTTATGCATTTTGCCTTGTTTCACCTTGGTGGCCATCATTTGTGTCCTAGTCTAGTGTTGTCACTCTCGGGGAACATGGGTACTACCGAGAGGCTTTGATAGGAGAAATGTATCAATCCTCCCATACTTAATACTTTTTATCTTCCGTAGTGTACTAAACTTCAGTAATGGTTGTTACATGTACACCGAAAAGGCCCATGGTTCATTATCCTATGAAAGAAGTGCTAGAATATCGAGGTTATTGCAGCTGCTAAAGAATGAATAAGAAAATGAAAGAATGTTATAAAAGAAAGAAAAAAGGATGGAATAATAAATGACCAAGTCAAAATCCAAAAGGATAGCTTGAGCTCTACCCCCTTACTATGAGGTGATCGCCCCTGGTCTTAATGCATTGAATGTGTATCAATTAAAAGGACTTAGTCCCAATAAGAAAAGAAAAGAAATAATGAAGCGCTTGAAACTTGAAAAGGGGACTTGAAAACAAATAAAGGAACATCAAAAGGCAAGAAAAGGGGTTTGGAATACACACACTACAGATGAAAGGGTATCTCAAGCAACAAGTACTCCCTCTACAAAGGTGCTCATGGAGACAGACCGAGAATTGTACCTTACATGTTAATGACTCTATCACCATGAAGTGACCCTAACCGTTTCATCCATCATACTTGCACTTTGATAGGTTTTCTTGGGAAATATCCCTCAACTTAAGTACTAGCACACCTAATAGGGTTTTCTGATGGTCCTTCCATACCTATACTTGGAAAATTTCATAAATTCTTGAGCTAATGTGAAGTTTGAAGAAGATGCCTAATGTGAATTGCTTATTTGACTTTAGTATTGAGTAATGGCTTACTTTGTATGATTATAATGGCTATGGTATCTTGTATTTGTTGGTTTTACCTGATTTCGTAGGCATTCTTTGGTCATTATGCACCTTGACATGGTCCTTTCAAGGATGTTTTCATGATGACACCCATGATGTTGTGCACCATTCAGAGGACGTTGCACACTTTATGCAGGGCATTGGGCCTTGTGATGACTAGACACACCCTGGGACACCTTCTCATACCCCCTGGACCTTGGACGATGGATAGATGAGCTCATATATTGTAGATATGGTCAGATTGGTTATCAGATGGGCATGAAGCCCACACTCTGGACAATGCACCCCAGAGCCACATTAGGATTTGATTCGAGGATGTTGCACTTAGAGATGATTGGAAACCCCTTAGAGAGATGATGCACCCTCCTTTCACCTTGGACATTGACCTTTTCGACCTTGGACATTGACCACATTGATGATGATGTCATGTGTTATGATGATTTTAGGATGGTGGGGGTGACCTACCACTAGGACATCCATTTTGATGATGAGTTGGGGCCCTTTAAGACGTGACCTTT
>ML781285.1:666303-683293 GCA_009831015.1 Picea engelmannii | reverse complement strand
TTTTATCATAATCAACATGCTTGTAACTATAATTGGTAGCAATGGTAAAATAAATACAAGAGAACCTACAATTTCTTGTTCTTTAAAGCTAAAAGCGATGTTCCAATGGTCCTACCATGGTTAGTCTTTCAAGGCAGATGGGTCATGTGCTTGGATTCCACACGTTGCATCTAAAGGCCCAAAATCTAGAGTTGTTGGGTCACCTTGAGCTTCTACAACGAGCTTCCTAATAGATGTTTCTAAGGGTTAATGGCCCAATGAGAATCATCGGGAAAGGACCTCCAAGTTGAAGCCCCCATTGTAAATTTTATTTCTATCACCTATTGATTCTTATTTTATACGTATTTTTGAACATGGGATTATTTTAATCTATGTTTAAATTTCTTCCCTGGATGCTCTCTATATAGCCTAGTTAGGGGAGAGATGTGTCTTCGTAATGAAAAAAAAGAAGCTATAGGTATGTTATTATCCACTTGAAATTTCTATAACATACTTTCTTCTTAAAATTAAAGGTGTTTGATGCTTCAAAACCATATGGGCCTTTGTTTTGTTTTTCTTTGAAAATAGACATTGTTTTGGACTTGAATATTGTTGTTTCAATCTCTCTGGCCTCCAAATGCATAGATGTGATCTCCTCGTCATCTCGATTCTTACTCAATGGCAAGATATTAAAATGATTACATTTTCTATTCATGTTGTGTAATCTTTGTGTTTTTTATCCAAGTCACAACATTGAACTTGATACTTTAACATGTGGCACTTGTTGCAATGCTAGGATTATCTAGTTGTTTTGGTAGTAGCATTCTCTGTATTCATTTCAAGTTATTGAAAAAATCGTAATGGAAATGTCACCAACATTGGGAATACAAGCGCTGCAATACTATCCTCAACTTCCCATGATTTCTCTACAACATTTTCCTTGGCTTCATTATGCTCTTGCAAAACTAGTGATGGATTTAATTTAGATTTCTATTATGCTCATAAAATCATGCTTTTACTTAATTATTTTGTACTCATGCCACTAATTTCTTATACTTTTCTTTCGAATTTCCTCAAGTAGACGATCCCCAATGAAAAGAAAAAGGTGCTAGTTAACAAAAGATCTAGGTGCCTACAATGATGCTGAGGCTTTGCAATCCTTCTAGCCAAGAGGATACTCATGCAAAATCTAATTTGTTTGAGAACCATGGCCATTGTAAAACACATAATTTTTTGCTTTGATCCAGTTGCACACAAATGATAACTAAGTTTATGATCATTTCCCTAGCCTTCCAATAAACAACTTTCGTAGCGGTTTGATATTGACCCATTTGGTTACTTACTATCCCTTGCGCTAGAATAATACAACTCTAGATCTCTTATAGCCACACAAGATTTCTCTTCATACCACAATAAATGTCATGACAAACTTTTGTGCCGAAATTTTAAAATAGTGAAAGCATGCTCATTTTATTTAGCAAATTATTTACAATATTACGAAGATTGGAAAGAAATACTTTACTATATTAACTTCTCTAGATGTTCAACTGTTAGGCTTGAACCGAAAATGTACCTTGCTAGATGAAGCAATGCAATTTTAGACATACCTTTCTTACAAGTCATGTTGGGCATTGTTTTAATATGCATTGTAATTTCCATTGTTGAATGTCTTATTCTTTCCACTAGTCATTTGGATTCCTCGTAAAGGTTACAACAATGCATTTGTTTTAGCTCCCCTGCATGCAGGTGCAACATCAATAACATCATTTTCATGCCTTCCTTAAGTCCTTCAAGCACAAGCCTATTTAACATGCATGATTGCCAATCATAACTAAGTTAAAATCTCAGTGGGGCGATGTAAGGTAACTTAGATGCATTTCATTTTTTGACATTAGGCAATATCAATATTGGATTTTTATATGTAATTTCCTGTTAAAAGGAAAGTTATGTAGTAGGTTTGTATGTATGAAATAATAACACATTAATATATGTAAATGATTGATGTGGAGTTGGATGCAAGGATACTAATCAATTACAACAATTGTCAATCAATTGTGGCATTATTAATTTTTTTTTTTTTTTAAAGAACTTGGGGAAAATATTTATTAAAAAGGCTGGGCCGAAGCTAATGACAAAGTACAAACTTCAAAATATTTAGCTTGCTAGCTAAAATATGGTAACAATAAACTAAAATTACCAGGTTGGCTTTGATGAACCAAGAACAAGGCTTCCCTGGATTCAAACTAACTACTTCCTGATTGCAAGAATAAATCCTTACAAATTGATTACACAAGAAAATGCAGAAGCAAAACATAATTAACTCAAAATCCAAGCTATTCCATCGCTATATGCGATGTTACCCATGGATCGTTGGGAGCCCCCCGAGATTCCTAATTCTGAGCCGCCTGCGTTTCCTCATGCTTCTTCTTTCTCTTTACGATTTCTGTTTGCTTTTCTTCCTCTTGTCAGAGGGGGAGAAGGACAAGGATTTTTCTTTAGAATTTCTGCAAAGGAGGGAGATTTAGGATCTTCTCCCTCCTGGTCATATCCCTTTTCCACTCCCACAAAAGGATTGAGGGGAGCAACATAAACCCCATTTGGAGTCTTATCTACAGGAACGAGATCTGGATCCTTCCCATGTGAAGAGGCACTGCCCCCAAGCGGGGCCTCCTTTCCTTTAACCGTATTTTTTGGATTCTTTTGTTCTTTTATTTGTTGCTCATAATTGATCTCCGGGTTGTTCTAATGAAGAACTTTCTCCACAGAGTCCTCTGATTCTTCATCCTGAGATTCCAAAGCGTCAAATCTATTATTGGAGAGAGTAGATGGGCAAGCTTGAGATTTGTAGTAAGGTTGAGTCCCCCTAGGCTATTGATTCTTTCGCTTTCTTGAAACTTGCTTGAATCCTTCATCCACATAATTTTGCAATGGCTAAGATTCTTTAACTTTGGGGCAACTTTTGGCGAAGTGCCCATATTCATGATAACTATTACATTTAAAAGGTACTTTCTCATAGTCTAGAGCCTGAAGATGACTCCAGCCATCAACATTGAGGATAATTGCCTCTTGCATCCGCGAGCTTGAGATCTGTGATAAGGTTAAGCCCCCCTAGGCTATTGATTCTTCCACTTTCTTGAAACTTGCTTGAATCCTTCATCCACATTACTCTGCAATGACTGAGATTCTTTAGCTTTGGGGCAGCTTTTGGCGAAGTGCTCATATTCATGACAATTGTTACATTTGAAAGGTACATGCTTATAGTCCAGAGCCTGAAGATGACTCCAACCATCAACATTGAGGCTAATCACCTCTTGCAGTCCCTTTGAAAAATCCATGCATACACATATTCGGATGCATGTGTAGATATTGCCCTTTGGTTCAAAATGGGTTATAAATCAACCTAATTTATTTCCAATGGCTTTGAAGGTGGCTTCACCCTAGAAAATAAGGGGGAGGCGTGGAAGTCTAATCCAAACAAGAGCATAAGAGATCTCCATATCTAGGTTAAAGTCAAGGGTCCAGTGGGAAAGAAACATTCCCCTAGAACCTAAGAAATAAGGGCTAGATATGAAGATATGGTCCCGATCTTCAATGGTTTTAAAAACAAATACATAAAATCCTTTCCCGCAAAAAAAATCCAGGGGTCTTACTCAGGCCAATTCTTGGTAATCTAATGAAGAATAACCCCAGGATTGGGCCAAAGGCCTAAGAATTTATTGACTAAACCATGCTCTTTCAAAATGATAGAATTATGTTTTGCCACATAGTTCCCCAATAAGTCTAGACCGAGGATGGAATCAACTCTTTTCACACACCTGCACATGTCGACCAAGGGCCTGCCCATGATGCTTCATACAACTTCCAATCCACAGAAAACGAAGATGTTAGCCGCAACTATCGAGATCCACTACCAACACATCACCAAAAACAAACCACGCACAAAAGGCAACCAATAACAAAGAATTGATACCCAGGGTTCCAGAGACCAATGCGATGGACAAGCAACTCGAGACGACTGTGAGGGCTTCTAGAAACGAGGGTGGTGACCAAAGAAACAACGACTAGGAAAAACCCTAGCCACTGCGGCAAACATCCACACTCTTGCTCTTCATTTTTTATCACTCCCACATAAAATTATTAAACAATTATTAACAATATATAAACTGGTAAACTATTCTCATTGATGTGATTGTTCTATATAACATCACATATTGCTCATTGTTTGCTCATCCTCTTTTATACATCTATTTTCTGAATAAATTGCATTATCATACATTCTGTTCATTAAAACTTTTGGACATGCACTAATTGATTTAAAGTTATAATATAAGTAACTTAATATGTAATATCTATGTGTATATAGGGTTTTGATACTAACTATGTCCTAATAAAGTCTTGAAAAGAGTAATTACGAATTTGTAAATATCATGTGAAGATAGAAACTATGTTATTGAATATGTTATTGCAAATTTGTATATATGCGAAAGCTTGCAAAACACATATTGAAAAAATACAAAAATGCAAATACATGACAATAATGAAGTTAATTTAATGTAATTGCTATTTTATTGATTCTCTTCTGAAGAGCATATAACTTGGAGTCTTGATAAGAGTAATTATGCATTTGTGAATGTCATGCGAAGAGAGAAAAGTTATATAGTAACACATGTTGAAAGAATACAAAATTGCAAATACATGGCAATAATGAAGTTAATTTAATATAGTTGTTATTTTATTGAATCTCTTCTCAAGACCATATAACTTGGAGTCATGATTATGCATTTGTGAATGTCATGCGAAGAAAGAAAAGAGAAAAGTTATAGTAGTGAAAATGCTCATGCAAATTTCTACCTATGTAAAACGATATATAATAGATATCGAAAGAATGTAATATTAAAAAGATATATAATAGATATTGAAAGAATACATATATATATATATATATATATATATAGCAATACTTAATTTTTTTTTCCCAGCCGAAAAATCACACGAATTATATTAAGATATAATTTTTCAACAATACAAAATCTCAAAGTAAATACATATGAATATTTCTCCTTTTCACCTGTCATCAATAACAAAAGAACTAACTTTCGGTAGTTCATTGTCAACAAAAGGACTCATCCTAACCTTGCTGCTCAAAATCAAAATTACTTCCTATCATAGATACATGACAACAGAAAAAACTAGTGGGCCTGAAAAGCTTTAAAAGATGTCAAAATGAAAAGTTGTTCCAACATTTTCTCCTGCCCGAGAAGTATATGTTAGTCTACCTCTTGTAGTCTCTAATGCTTGTTTCGAGCATTTGTTCGCCTCCACGTTTGCCTCCCTAAATATCTGCTAAAAATAAATACCTCTGATTGATGAAATCAACTCCCTAATCTTGTCTTTTCATCCTTCGATATTTATTGTTTGAAGATTTCCTTTTTTATTGAGCCAATCAATAACTATATTGGAATCGCCTATTAGCTGGATGTACTGAATGTCTAATTGCTTTGCTATGAAAAGCGAAGCCCAAGCGCCCAACAATTCAGCTTTAGTATTTGTTCCCGCTCCACCATTAAAATGCCTCTTGTATTTGGTCATATCTCTGCAGAAAATGGTGCCACCTGCCCCACATATTGTACCTCTCTCCACTGAAGCACCGTAAAAAAATGCCACTAAATAACCATTTATCCTGAATATAGAGTTCACTCTTAAACTTTTCGATACAGATTTTGTACCATTGGGCAAATTCCCGAGCATACTTAAGGTCCTATGGACTACTGACCAAGTAGAAGGCCCTTTACCTTCAAATAATAGATTGTTGCGTTCAAGCCAAATATGCCAACAAACCAGCACTGCAAGTCTTTTTGTCAATGCCTTGTTACCAACCTAATCTTCCATGCATTGGTTTATGGAATTATCGGTCCATGTATAAATTGTATTTTGTAGCTGAGCACACTTAGCCCAAACCGAAACAACAAATGGACAATGAATAAAAAGGTGGGCTATATCTTCGGCATTTTGATTACATAGCAGGAAAATGCCCGACCCATGCCACCCTTTTGATTGGAGTTTGTCCCAGGTTGACAATCTGCCCTCCATCGCCAACAAAAAAAATAGAGTAATCTTCAAAGGGAGCCCCCATTTCCAGACGTTTTTCTTCCACCCCTGACAGATCGACAGGTTCATAGTTGAGAGGATAGCAACATAGACGTTCTTCACCGTGAGAGTCCCAGAGAAATCGCCCCCCGTCCACATAAGCACATTGTTTGTACCTTCCAGAAGAGAGACCCCTGCCATTTTTAACTCTGTCATGTAATCATTCCAGTCAGCTGCAAGGACCCCTGATAATTCCAGATCATAGCTACTCCTCCATAAATCCGCACGCGTCCTAGGAGACCGATGAATGGCAGCTTGAGACGACGTAAAAATCTGAATTGAATTCAAGAATGAGATAAGCTCTGAATTTAGGAAGGATCGGTTGCCTATACCTAGAATTTTGTCTTTGCCAATGACAATGCTTCTGCCATCTCCAGGTTTCCAACTAAGCCACTGGAAGATAACAGGAAGAGAGTGAATGAAACTAGCCCACATTTGAGAAACAGATCGGTAGTTGTAGGAGGGCCTTCTGAGCCAACTAATGAGAGACTTGTTATGAAAGTGTTTATCAAATACTACTTACTGCCAAATGATTCTCCGAGTTAATAGTCTCCAAAATGTTGCCGAAATCAGTGCCAAATTAAAAAGAAAAGGATTGACGAACCCCCAACCCCCATTTCATTCTGGTCTGGACAAAATCTCCCACCTGCACAGATGTAAATGACAGGAATCTGTTTTCACATTCCATAAATAATGAAACATGAGTTTATGGATCTTGTTAAGGATGGTAGGAGGAATAATCTCCATGGACATCCAAAAAATTGTTTGGCCTTCCAACACATATTTTAATTTAATGTAATTATTATTTTATTTTATTGAATCTCTTTTCATATATTTGTTTTAATGTAATTGTTATTTTTATTGAATCTCTTTCATAAATTTGTTTGCTTACGTTATTTTTTGTTGGTTGTAGCTGCATGATACCTGTTCATTATTTGTCATATCTACATGCATGCTTTTCATTTTGTTATTTGCTATAATAATATAATAATAATCTATTTTTTAAGGTCACGACCAAGCCACACCAAATTTGTGTATGAGACCCCCTTGTTTGTGGGACAAGGGATTGCCCTCCGCCCAACGATTTGACTGGTAAAGTCTACGAAGGTATACATACCCTACCCCCTCTGGATTTGAACTTGTGACCTCTTAAGAGGAAACACATGTTCTTAACCATTAGGCCCACTCAGGCTATATCTTTTAATATGTGTTTGCTATATCTTTTAATCCAACGGAGTAACATATTATACTAACAAGGATTGCATGGCAGCTTAGTCCCTGCTAAGTAAATTTAGAAATGAAGATGATAGCTAACACCCTATAATTATTCACGATGATTACTTTAAAACATAAATAATATCTTGCCATGATTTTACTTTAATGTAGCTGCCATATAGTTTTGGGATTAACCTGAATTTCCTTAAGCTAAGCAAGCCAAATGCAAATCTTATTTAAAAAATACAAATCAAAAATAAACATTTCACATTTTATAATATATATTTTAATATATATAATATTTTACTATCTTAACATATATATTATAAAATATAATATACATTTTAATATATAATATATTATAATATTTCATGTGTTAACATATATATTATATATAATACATATTGTAATTTATATAATATTATAATATATATTTTAATTTCTATAATATTTTAATATGTTATGACATGAAACATCCAAAACATCATCAACTTACTATTCATTTTTTTTTATATTAAGAAATGTAAATTTAAAAAAATATTTTTCTTGTGATGGTATAATAAGTGCTATATATATCATATCATAAAATATATAATATATATTTTAATTTATATAATAATTTAATATGTTATGACATGAAACATCCAAAACATGAACATCACTATTCATTTCTTCCTTTATATTGGGAAATGTAAATTTTAAAAGATATTTTCATTGTGGTGGTGTAATAAGCGCTGTATATGTTGGACAACCGATTATAATTGTTATTATTTATTATGTAATTAATTTTAAATATTGAAATAAGTGAAGACAACAATAAGACTTGAAATATATTAACCAATTAGAAATGAGAAAAATAAATATTTTGACTATATCAAAAAATATATATTTATTTTCTTAAGTTAAACATTACATTTTACAAACAAATTTAAAATCTAAAGCAAATTAATGTCAAATCAATAACAAATTCATTGCCTATAGTCCTCTTTGACAATAGAGACTAATAAATTACTACATAGCTTTTGTAGCTTTGAGATTGAGAATGGAAGATTTATAAACTAGTATTATAAACTTGGTGTTTTGTTATTAAGTCCATTGTTTTGAATTTCAATAAAGTTTAATTCTTGAATCTTGGTTTTATGGAAATCTATCTTTAAAATTGATGTTATTTTTCCACTGTATTTGACTTGTTTTACTTAGTTTATGATCGATGATTAACTAAGTATAAAATTAACTAGTGTGAATCTTTTCTTGTTTTATGTTAATTTTTTATTTATAAAATATTTTTTTAAAACAAAGATGGATAAGATTATATTATAAATGGCGACTGCATTAATGCCGAAATAATTAGTGTTAAAAAAATTCCTAAGCTTTAGAGGGACCTTCGGTAAGACAAAAGAGAATGTCAAGTTCAAATGTTCTATGTTTGACAAAAAAACAATTTTGCAGAGCATGGACCCTGAATTAATTGAACTTTAGGATGACGTCCACCTTTGTCTGAGGGTCTTCATTCTTGTTGCAGTGTGGTTGATATTGTAAATTCTGGTTGACTTCATAGGAAGCTTGGGAGCCCATAGAAGGAACCAATGTTTGTTGTTGATTATGTCATGGCATTGCCTCACGAATTGCCTCGATGTGAGAACAAATTTGCTTCGAATGCATGTTGACTTTCCTCATGATGATTGCCAACTCTTTATCCATCTTATGTTCATTGTCTTGGATTGATTTCTGCAACTAGGCATTATATTCGCACAAGGCAGACAATTCCTATCGCTATAGCCACAATTTCCCCTTTAGACTTTCCATCTCGCAGGAAGAACAATGGTAGAGGGGTTGGCTTCGACGCTACATTGGACACTGCATGCTGATAAAGATAGAGATGCCATGAATGCAAGGACGACAAAGGATAATACTCAAGAACCAGAGGCAGCGAGAGGAAAACCAATTGCTTAACAAACACTTGAATGTGCTAAAGGCCGAACCACATGATATATTTAAATGCTGCGTTGAAGCTCCCATGTGTGGGCACATGATGAAACAAAAGGAAACGTACTTGAATGGCGACGATTTAGGGTGTCGAGAAACCTAACCATAGAACCACAGACGAGAACCCATGCGAGAGTGCATGAAAGAGCAACAAAGACTTCTCCAACAACACAGAGTGACGAAAGGCAAATGTAATATCCCATATGCGGGCGAGGAGGAGGCCACAAAGCAAACAATGCCCAACATAAGAGAATAAGGAAACATGTGCCAAGTGCGATAAAGCATTCGGGAGAGAGAAGAGGTGGAGGCGAGGTATCCACCCAAGTGCATGAATTCGATGATTAGGAGGTAGAAGGTTACATCGACCATATTTTTTTTTTTGAATTTGCATAATTCTAAGGTAGATAGTGGGTGGATAAATTTCCATTGAGCCTTAGAGATCCTTGGTCCATTTGCCCAACTTCCTTAGCTAGCGAGTCCACCTCACCATTCTCCTCTCGAAAAACATGGTAGTATTCTATCAAATGGAAATTGTGTTCCTCAACTTGATCCTTTGGTATATTCTTTGAAGATTGGGATGAGTACTTTTGCATAGCCTATGTAGACCTTTGATAATCAACTCCAAGTCTCCTATGACAAGGATGCCCGAGACTTTGTTTTCTTTGATAAGTTTTATCCCCATATAAACTACTAGGACTTTTGCTTAGTTATTTGAAATGCATCCGAGACCCATACAAATTGCAAAATCTTTTTTCCATCGACCATATATAATCCCTCGCACTCCTTTCACTTATACAATCAATACATTAATATATTTTTAATTTTTTTTGATTACCCATAACTAATACATTAAAACATTTCTTTGTTTTAAAAATACGGAATAGACAATCACTCCTAATTTCCTTTATCTTAATATGATAATATTTTTAGCCTCATGGAAGTTAAAAATACTTTATTTCTTTCTATAAATTAAAGTATAAAGTACCCTAGGCTTAAATATGATATTTAATGATTTCACTAACTCTAACAACTACAAACTCGATTTTTTTTGGATCTTTTAAAATATTTTCTAGAGATACTCTCCATAATTCTGCCTCTCCCTTCCAACAGCAAAATAAATTTATTAAATTTAAAAATAATAAAATACATAATTTGATTTAATTTAAAAATAATAAAAAAGATTAATGAAATCAGGAAGTTTTCTCTATCGACACCAGTCAAAGCGATATATATCACGGCGAGGGAGGACTTCTCATAATCACCCGCCAAATGTGTTCATACTATTTCCACTATCTATAAATATCGTGTAACAGTACGATGGTGCCTAATTCCCCGTGATTTTGCTTGCTCAGTAGGAGTCGAACCGGAGACCAACGTGAGGGAGCCGAGCATATCAAATCACCGTGTAATCTGTTTCTGGCAATTTTGGCGGGCAAAAGCCTTCAAGGGAAAATCCCAACTCCACTGTTATCATTACACGAGCACGCCCCCCACTGTCCGACCGGATCGACATCGGACGGTGGAAACTTCGTGTCTTAACTAATTGCCATTTAGTCAGTTATTGTTAGTAATCGCGACTGAGTGAAATGAAGGGTTAGTTGCAGATCCGCTCAACCGAATTTCTTCCCATGGCGGGCTTCAAAACCCTCATTGGATTTCTGGAGAAAAAATCAGCGGCAAAAATAAAGACCCAGGCAAATACAAATCCTCCCAAAGCCGGAGGTATGAGTAATTGCGACCGCCGCCCGGAGCCTCCTCCCGCCTCCGGAGTTGAATCCGTGGGGAAACCGCCGGGGAAGAGAGTGCGCATGAAACAGTCGAGCTTTGAAGTGATCAACAAGGACGGAAGCCTGGTCTTGGAGGTCTCGGCTGCAGGCAAAGGCTCCAATGAAGATAAGTGTGAGAATCTCGAGTCAATTCAAGAGATTCCCGGCAAGAGGAAGAGGCCAGTACGTCAATGTGTCGAATCCCGCCGAGTTAAGACCAAAACCTACGAGGAGGACACACCCGTGGAAGGAAACACAAGTAAAACGGGAGCCAAGCGCAAACTCAAGCAGACTGCGGCTTCTTCTTCTAAAGAGGTCCGTATATGTTTGCTTTTAATGAAGTCTTTGTTTCGCAGCTTAATTTGCCCGGATTTAGTGCCTTCTTGCATGTGTCTAATGTTTCCGAGAGAATTTCATTAAATGAATACAATGCACTGTATATTCTAAAGGGAATGATCAGCTACTGCAAGAAAGAGGGAATTATGCAGAGTTTTAGTCAAATGAAAGCAATGAACTGTAAAATTCAAAGGGAATGATTGGCTACTGTAAGAAAGACGGAAATATGCAGAATTTTAGTCAAATTTATCAAAGACTGCCCCGTCAAGCTTGTTTATTTTCTAGCAAACCCGTGGGCTTTGCTACTTAATTTGCCTGGACCTGGTGCCTTTTTGTATAAACCTGATGTTTCCGAGAAGATTTCATTAAATATTTTCAGAGATTAAACTGAAATCAATGTTTTGTAAATTAGAAGATTATGATCAGCTACTACAAGAAAGGAGAAAATAACAGAATTTTGGCCAAATTTATTGAATGAATTGCTTGACACAGTTCAGTTCGAAACATAAGGTACGTGAAATAATATTTACTCTAATGTTATACTGCATTGAATAATGGCTCATAGTAGGGGTAGGCTGGGATGTTCGTAATCCCAGGGAGAGGTCAAATATGAGTCAAACTGGGATAGTAGCCATTGCTCTTTACTATTTGATGCTTCGGAGGCATGGCTTGAAAATACCAGAGGCAAAGACAAAATTGATTATAGTAGTTTTCAACTGAGTAGCATTTTGCCTACATTCTGAAGTGAACGTACCATGACTTAATGCTCAAACTACATAAACATGGACATACGGCAAGATAGTATATGTCAGCATGGCTTGAAAATACCAGAGGCAAAGACAAAATTGATTAGAGTAGTTTTCAACTAAGTAGTATTTTGCCTTCATTCTGAAGTGAACATACTGTGACTTACAAACTACATAAACATGGACGCATGGCAAGACAGTTACACTTATTGCCCATAACATCAAAACTGCTAGTAACAGAGAAAGGCAGGATGCTCAGTTGATAAGACATCCACTCGAGGGCTTGCACCCTGATGCTCTCGACTTTTGTTTCCTTCAAATTTTATTGGAATCCAAGGATTTTATAGATACATGATTATATCAGCACTGTTTGAAAATACCAAGGCAAAGGTAAAATTGATTAGAGTAGCTTTCAACATAGCAGCATTTTGGCGACATTCTGAAGAGAACATACCATGACTTAATGCTCAAACTAATAAACAGGGACACATGGCAAGATAGTTACACTTATTGTCCATAACATCAAAAGTGCTAGTAACAGAGAAAGGGGGGATGCTTAGGATGCTTAGTTGATAAGACATCCTCTCGAGGGCTTGCTCCCCAATGCCAGCTTCTCGACTCCACATTTTAATATTTCATCTTCTGAAACATTTTATTTTCCCCTAGAACTTCATGTTAATGATAAATGAAATACAATCAGCATGACCTTAAAAGATTAGTTGCTTGAAATTCTTGTTCATATAGTTGAACTTTATGTGAACCCAAGGATTTTATAGATACATAGAATATATCAACATAGCTTGAAAATCAAGATATCGAGGAAACTGATTGGTGTAGTTTTAATCATATTTTCATTTTGCTATATTTTGAAGTTAATATACCGTGACCATTGGTGTAGTTTTTATCATATTTTTATTTTGCTATATTTTGAAGTTAATATACCATGACCGTGTACTCAAACTACACCAACATGGGCTGATTGGTGTAGTTTTAATCATATTTTCATTTTGCTATATTTTGAAGTTAATATAGCATGACCATTGGTGTAGTTTTTATCATATTTTCATTTTGCTATATTTTGAAGTTAATATACCATGACCGTGTACTCAAACTACACCAACATGGACTTGAAAATACTAAGGCAGAGGCAAAGTTAGTAAACTACACCAACATGGACTTGAAAATACTAAGGCAGAGGCAAAGTTAGTATGGCTTAGGAACTGAACTTAAAGGTCAAGRGGCCTCACTCACCCTCTCCATCCTCGGGGCCTCACTCACCCTCTCCATCCTCGGGGYCTCGCTCACCCTCTCCATCCTCGGATCCCCTGTAGGTTGGCACCATGTTCCTTGGGGATAACCTTGAGCTTCCCGACCTTACTCCATCCTCGGATCCCATGTAGGTTGGCACCATTTTCCTTCAAGATAACCTTGAGCTTCTTAACCTTACTCCATCCTCAGATCCCATGTAGGTTGGCACAATGTTCCTTCGGGATAACCTTGAGCTTCTTGACCTTACCCTTGAGAGAGCTCAGTTTGGATCTAATTCTACACTTTTCATTCGATTCAAGTTAGCATGCGACTCTTTGCGCTAAGCATAAATTGTTCTCCCACCCTTGTAGGATATTTCTAGATCAAGATTTCACTAGATCCTAAGTTGGAGAGCTAAAAGACTCAAGGGAGCTAATCGCAACAACACGATGGGCTCTCATTAGAGACCTCAATACCATCATCCAAGATTCCCTTCCTGGGTATTTTTGTTCTAGGTTCTCTAAATGATGGTCCCGTTAGAGGAGGGGATAGGGCTTGGGTATTTCAATAGGTTGCCAGAATGACAATGGATCTTTCTGGTCATCTTCGAGCATGATCTCTGATGATCTTGGAAGATTCAACATCCTTTCTATCACAGAGACCAATGCGAGCCCTATTCGACCACTCCTAGACATAGTAGGTTATCACTGGTTTTCCACTTGTTGATAGTGTTGATGATTACAACTTCGTGAGACATCCTCCAGGACACAAACTAAGTGAGTCGACCTGTGAGAGAGACCATGTGTTGGGTGTGCCCATGAGATGGGTGTGTCGTTCCTCTTTAGATTGAGATGAAATGATGTGTACCCATGTGTGGGGTGAAGGTGCCCATGTGATGGGTGTGCGTCAGACTTTGGACTGAGTTGTTATGACGTGTGGTCTCCTGCCTTGTGGACTCATTTGAGTCAGGCTTGAGATGGTACTCCAGATGATTCTCGTGTGGACTCAGTGAGATAGAGATCTGTTAAGTAGGATGTCCCTGTGGCTGAGCACAGGGGGACGTGCCCCTAGTGGCTGAGCACTAGTGGATGTGTGAGATCCCTTGCTATATTGTCTGAGAGTAAGATTTACCTGTAACCCTAATTGTGATGTAAAGGGTACAGGTCGACCCCACCATGTAAAGATAATTAATATTGCCCTATTGTGCCAATAGACACATCATTTGATGTGATAAGTTTTGTATAAATAAAGGTGAATCCCCATTGAGGAAACACACTTATCATTGTGTCATCTCATGATTTCAGAAGTTGAGGTATGAAATTATGAGAACTGCAACACCCTTTTGTGTGCTAGGTTTGGTGGTAGAATGGTGGATCTTCTCTTGAGAATATAGCAAAGGATTGCTGGGTTTTTCCCCTTGTTTGAGAAGGGTTTTCCTCAGATATTTCTTGTGTTCTTGTGCATGGTTATTCTTCTTGTGATCTTGGTTTACTGCAGCTAGTTATTGTTGTTGCAGTGGTTATGGTTCAAGTAAATGCTAAACAAAAAATTAAAATGCATCAACTTGAGTCCAACATAGTGAAAATTTAACATGGTTTCAGAGTAGGTCCTGAAGATGACCATTTGCACATTCAAGAAGGCAACCGTGGACATCTAAAGGCTGTCATACCTCTGCTGCTGAAGTTAGGAGAGTACTGGACCTTCTTCTAAAACCTTAAGGTGAAGATCAAGGCTGGCCGTAGGCATATCAGACTTGGCTGAGCCTTGGTGAGTGTCTTAAAAGTAAAACGCAGACTTAACACAGAGAAATTATAGACCTGTAGCAGCCTCCGTGGTTGTTATTCTGTTCTTGGTTTTGGCAGGTCTCTTTAGTGGGGAGGCCAAGTAACCTTGTGGCTACTTCCGACCAAAACACAAATTAATGCCGATTAGAAGCTGGAGCAATGGTTTTGGTTGACCATGGCGTTGTTCGCATTGACGAATTTGAAAGATGAGTGATCAAGATCGTGTGTCTATCCACAAGGTTAATGGAGCAACAAACAATAACAATTGCTAAAGTTGGCATTCATGCATCTCTTACTACACGTTGTAGTGTGGTTGTTGATGCAAATCCTCAGGTTTCACCCTTCAGGTTTACAGTTGCGTGCGATTTATTAGACCTTTGACACTTGGAAGGTCCCGTGCGAGAGGAAGCCTCTCAACCCTTAAGGAGTAGCCAACGGTCTTCCACGTAGACATGAAAGAAGAATGTTAAACGTCAAATAGACTGTGTCAATGGTCTTTCTCTCAGCAAACCCTGGGCGTTTTTCCAACTGTTGAGTTTTCTTGACTGGCTGGCAATAATTTGCTGCCCAAGGACCGTTAGGTCTAGGGTTTCTGAAAGAATTTGCTTATAAGTTAATGGACGCAGAGAAAACATTGATGTTTCTATGAAGCAATGACCTATGCCTACTCGGATCCTTGTTGGGATTCGAAGGTTGGATGATGGGACAACACACTCAAAATTAGGGCAATGTAAAAAAACAAATACTCCCAAGAGTCAATGGCCGGAGCTGCAGGTAGCTAATCATACTTAGAGAGTTCAAAGGAAATAGGTCAGCTCCCATCTCAATGGGACCGACCTACAACAAATATAGCTATAGAAGAGAATTTGCCAATGAGTGTGCTCCAAAGTGAGATATGAAGATAAGAAGCCAGGTGATAATTCCGGGTGATCGATGAAGAAATGGATGTGTCATCCATTTGACAAATCATCAAATATTGAAGCTTGTACTAAAGCAGTCTCATAACAAATTCTGAAGCAGTTTGTAAATCTGCATTTACAACAAGTGAACAAAGGCTTACTACAGGAAGCCATATGCAAGCTCTAGTGGACATCAAAGAGACTAGACTTGTAGCCAGTGATGTGATAGGGCTCAAGTCCTTGTCACTATGAGACTAGGCTTGCACCTAGTGATGTGCAAGGAAAGCAACCTTAGCCACCTCAAAAGAAGTCAAGGAATGTAAGCAAGAAACTACGAGGAGTTCTTCTCTATCTCAACTTTCTCAGGAGGACCGAAAACAAGATTGTAGACTAAGGGAAGTTTGTGCTACCTTCCTTATTTGATTTCATCATTACTCTGTAGTTGCTTACATTTTGGTTGTTATCCTTCGGGAGGCCATCTTGGTTATTATTCTAGTATAGAAGGCCATGTTGGTTGTTATCCCTATGGGAGGCCAGATTTCTTATTTCATTATTGAAGGGCTATTATCCCTGGTACGGGAGCCCATTTTTTGTTGGTTGGTTATTATCCTAGTACAGGAGGCCATTTTGATTGTTATCCCTATGGGAGGTCATCTGGTTATTATCCTAGTACGGGAGGCCAACAAAGTACTGTAGAGTCGGTAGAGGACCTGAGAAGACATGAGATGTCTCTAGGTTAGCAACACAGGAAAAGGAAGATGTTCATCCTTTCGACTTCAGAGGGAGTCAAACTATTTGAGAAGAAGGAAGAGACAATACCTTGTCCCCTTCAGTAGTTCAGAGGGAGACAACTATTGATCCATTTGATCCAGTTGATCTAGTTG
>ML781285.1:590840-605510 GCA_009831015.1 Picea engelmannii | reverse complement strand
GCATGGTAGGGTACACCTCATTAGCAAAGTTTTGATGTGGCACTTTTAAGGTTCTCCTAGTATTTGCTTACTTTCATTTTCAGCGATGTTAAGTTTTTCTTGTGGCATGCATATTGTGGCCCTTATAGCCTTAACCCTTTATTGAGCTTGCCCTCTTGGATTGGGCTCTTGACTACATTTACCTTGTTCGGATTGGCACCAATCTCATGATCCTTCCATCACTTTATTATCATTATTCTACAAAAACATTGTTTTGCTAGAGCTATTACTTCACATCACCTTTGAGCTTCCTTGATATAGGTTTAGTAATCCTAATACCTGGGATACCTCCCTTGAGTTGCTTAGGTGAAAGTAGTGATTGTCCTAGTAGTTCCCTCTCGGGTTGCACCTTATGGATTAACACTTTTATCATTAAGTGCGAGTTGGGGAGGTAACATTGGGGACTGGCTGTGGTACCATTATTGATGAAACAAGCCGTAGTCCAAGCCTTGAAGCTGAGAAGCATAGTCATTTCTTACATGCCTGCTTGGTGATTAATGATAGAGGATATTAAACTTCGAGACCTGATTGTCATTGCATTGTTAGTGGGTTGCTTGTGTGCAGGATACTCTCACAAACAAGCCATATAATCAATCTTGAGTAGAGATCACAAATATATATATTTTTAATTCTGCAAAGCATTTGTGTTGGTGAAACGTGTGGACTATAGGCCTCTCATTTACTGATCGTAGGGGCACCACTTCTTCTTTTTGTCCAAGGAGTAGGTGTTGTGCTAGGAGACCTTGAGTTCTGTCCACATCTATTGGGTTGAACCTTGGGAGTGGCAAGGGTTGAGAAGAGGAAACTAACTTCTTTTGATTGACAAGATTGGTTTTAGGTTGTTTATCTTCTATTTTGGATTCAAGTTGGTTTGCCACGATGACATAATAGAGAATAGTTTTAGTTCCTTTCTTAAATTTTTCAATAACCCCGAAATGAATATATAGCGGAGAATGTCTTTGGAGGCTCTTACCTTAGGCGTTATGGACATTTTGGTGAAGACGTCGGTAAATTGTTGGACGAACTACCATAGTGTTTGTTGATACTATAGCAACTTTGCTAACATAAAATCCTTTAGCAACTTTGCTCACATAGAATCCTTGTACCCTAGGGGTAGAACCTCTTGTAGACGACATCCTTAAAGTCTCCTCAAGTGGCGATTAGTAGAACCTCTTGTAGATGACATCCTTAAGTCTCTTTAAGTGCCAATCAGGGGTTGGTTGTTGGCTGCCAAATGTTGGGTGTAGGTTTGCCACCATGTGAGGCTTGGTCCTCCATGTGAACTTCAACTACTAGAATCTTGTTGGTGTTTTCAGGTTTGTAACATGTCATTTTGGACATTGCAGTGATTATTTCATATTGCCTTGTGATGCATGATATTTAGACTCATTCTTTTTCATATGATGTTATTGAGTAATGGTGTTATTGGGCATTTTAGTTTACGTCGAGATTGATAAAGAGTTGCAAATATAGAGTTAGTTTAAGTTGACTTGTTCTCTAGACACACATTGACAATAATTAATGTAGAGGGCAGTTGGGATGATATCTATTTAGCTGTTGTGGAATACCAACCTTTGAATAATGGACCTCATACTCTAATCTAGTCATCCTTACCCTTTGCGACCCTAGATTATTTTGTGTTGGAGGTTTATGTGGGTTTCAATATGGAAAAGTGCTTATTTTTGTTGTAATCACCTTTTAGGAAATTTAGCTCTAGGGGCTAGTGTTATGATCTAGAAGAGGGCTTACCATAGGATTAGGCCCTAGGTATCTAACCCTAACTAAATAAGAACCTATTTGAGACGGGGGGTTTGTTCTTTTAGGGATGGGAGTATTGGGAATGGTGTTATTATTAATTTGTGTTATTCCTAGCGTGAGAACATTTTCTCTTTGAGTGGGTGTTTGAATTTAGAACCCTAGGCTTACCTTGTGTGAGCTTGGAGGGAGGGGTTCGATATTATTGTTGTTTAGGATAGGGTGTGTGCTGCCCATTGCTTCATTGGATACTGATTCAGTCTAGGTGGTCGCTTTAGATTTTGCGGATGAATCTAATATTGGATTTTGGGTAGACTGTTTTTTTTGGTTGGCATATGGTCCATTCTATGACCTACCATGTGAAAACTTTTGGTCTTTGTTTTTTAGAGTTTCAAGAGACTGCTTAGTGCAAGTTAGTGAAACCCTAGCCTAGGTATTTGAGCTTGATGCCCTGCACAAGAGTTACTACTGACATCTTCGATTGTATGTTTGGTTGGGAGGAAAAGCACTCAGAAACAACTTAGTTCGGTTAGGATACAAAAGGATTGGTTCACATCGGGAAGGGGACAATTACGACTTTGCTTAGAATAGATAAGTGGTTACTACTTATATAAGCTTTTGCCATCTTATACATATTTTCTTATTGTCTCTTTAAATGTCTTGAAATTGCTTGAAAATGACTTAGTCATAATTTATTCTTGTTTGCTTAAGAGAATACACATTTTTTTGTTAAGAGATAGTTAAAATAGTTTTAATGTACTAGGGCGACAATAAAATTTGTGGCTTCGGTTGTTACAAGTGGCTTCGACTTGGTTTTGAAATAAGTTTCTATGTTGTAAATCCAAGAATTAGACTTGTTATTGTTGAGAGTGCCATCAAATTGAGGCACTAGTTCTTTAGCGCCCACCTTGAAGGTTTGTTGAACAGTGGGAATTACTCGGTGAATAGTGGGTTGAGGTTGTGGTTGGGCATGATGTTGATGGGTGCATTGTAGCAACATACTCATCATATCATGCATCATTTTGGCATGAAAACCTTGTTGTTGTTAGGCTTACTATTGTTGTTGCGTAATGAGGGTTTCCAGCAATAGGCATTGTTGCTCTTGCATTTGATTTGGCCAAAACTTGGGCAAGGATGGAGCCTTGAGTGCCTCTTGATTCACTTGAGTTTTTAGAGGGAGCTATGGGACTTTAGAGATGTTGCAATAGATAGGTTTTTACAACCAAAAAGAGGAATTTATATGTTATAGGAAAAAATGAGGGAAATTCAATAATCAGGGCCAAAAATGGTAAAAAGTTGTAGTTAACCACTCCATGAAAGATTTTGAGTAGGAAGAAAGTCCGAACAAACACTTGAATGGTGAAGCACTTGAGAGGCCCTAATCTTAAAACTTTAATACCGATTGATATGAACATGATACCAACAATGCAAAAAGATACACACAAAAATAACAAGGAAGAAATATGCAAGTATGAGAAGAAGATTGTAGAAACTATATACATGCTAAATACTTATTTGTAATCCTATATATAGAATACAAAATTGTCGGGTGAGTGATCAAAGTTGATGAGGTCTCCAATAGAAATACAATTAAGTGGGTGAGTGATCAATTTACATGCTAAATACTTATTTGTAATCCTATATATAGAATACAAAATTTTTGGGTGAGTGATCAAAGTTGATGAGGTCTCCAATAGAAATACAATTAAGTGGGTGAGTGATCAATTTAGTCCAAGTCACCAAAAAGAGATAAGGATAAAGTACAAAATGTACTAATGTACAAAATAGAATAGTATGAACATAATACGTGTTCACATATGTTCACCAAACTAAATCTCATCACCCTCTAGTATAAGAAAATCCCAACCTACAAAAAAGAGTCTTCCCTCAAATTGGGAATTGGGGGGAACTCAAGCAAACTAGAAAGCATGGGAGATTTTAATAGTTGATTTGTTACAGTGTTGATTCCGTAAGCAATGTATAGGTTTGTCGAAGCTATAACACATAGGAAGAGGATATCTAGGTAGCTTAGGCATAAAGTTGGATTGAAGAACCTTTTGGGCATTTCTTAGATGTATTAAATTTAAATTTATATGCATCTTACATTTTTATAGATTAGAGATCCTTTGGGTCTACAATCACAAGAACAAGATTGGCTCATCATTCTTTTAAATTTAGCTTTTTAAAGTTATTGCAAATTGTATTCCTTGTATAATGCTTGGTTTCATGTCAAAAACAATCTCTCATCAATTGAAAACAAATAAATACAGTGAAGTTATGGCTGCAAATATTGAACTCAGTTTGCAAGGGATTTCCATTAAGGAATTGAAGATGACTTATGCTTATGCAATGTACCTAGCATATAGGAGCATTTTAGTCTCCATGAGTATCAATTGTTAGCTTTTGGGGTTACTCCAAAAGTTTTTACATCATGTTTGGGGTGCTTCATGAGATTTGGGGTACATGATGTATGATTAGCCCTTGGGTGGTCCGTGATGGATTTACACATGGGAGATGGTTTGTGATGGATTTGCACATTGGAGACGACTTACTCAGTGGTTGCTTAACCTCAGTTGGGTGCTTACATGATATTCTTTATGAAGGTGTTGGAGATCTTTAGACAACTTGGTGACATTCTACATGATGGCCACATGGAGATGGTTGCTTGCTTGGAGAATTCCCTACTTAGGAGGAGGAGCATTTTGCATCTTGTAGGAGGGAATTGGGCCCTAGACAATATAGGATATCTTGGATGCTTGCATGGAGTTTTGGAGTTGATTTGAGGATGCCAGGTTATGACAATGTTCATGTAGGGGGAGTGGACCCAGTGGAGTACATGGTTTAGGAGGTTCGTTGGAATCTTTGGAGTCTTGTGGGAGGAGCATTGTACACACCTTGTGGAACACCCTTGCATTTGGAGCATTGCTTGTGGACAACATTACCTTGGGGCTTGAGATGTGTACTCTTGGAGTGTAGTACTCCACATGTGTGAGGTTACATGTGTTATTTTTGGTTGCTTGTAAGTGCATAGGCCCACATATGTATTGTTGGTCTTCCTTACCTTTCATATATATAGATGAAGGGGAGGGTCCACTCATTCATTTATTCTTGTTCATTCTTGTGTATAGATGTGATCAAGAGGAGCGCACTGCTTTCTCTCATGGATCTTCTTTTGTACTTGATCTCTATTTCTCTTGGAGTTGCTAGGGTTTCTTGAGCTTCTTGGAGCATCCTGAAGACTATTGTTAGGGCTTCCTTCCCTTGGGGATTTGGAGATTAGGGTTTTGGGGTGAAACCATAGGTTTTTCTTGGTGAAGAGAAGAAGAAGAGGAGATGTCTTGCCTAGAGGACATGCTTGTGTGAGCATCCTGAAGACTATTGTTAGGGCTTCCTCCCTTGGGGATTTGGAGATTAGGGTTTTGGGGTGAAACCATAGATTTTTCCTGGTGAAGAGAAGAAGAGGAGATGTCTTGACTTGAGGACATGCTTGTGTGATGCATGCTTATTGGATCTCGTTGGTGTCAGCTAGGGTTTTCTTGGTTTTTCCATGCTAGGGTTTTGGAGAGCTAGAGGACTCTATTAGCCTTGTGATAAGGCTATGGTATGTATACAGACTTCATATGTATGCATATTAATGAAGTTTCTAGCTGTCCAATACTTCTGTTAAGTGCATATTTGATTTTCAGCCATATATATGTTCTTCATGGTTTGTAATTTCCAGCACTATATGTCTAGCATATTTGACATAAGTGAAGGGTAAATGTGTTAAGTGATTTTACATTTATATTGAAGAATATAAGGGAATTTTTGCTGCTGTCATGACTCATAAGTGATTTTCAGTTCTTTTATATGTAGGATAAGATTGCCAGAGAGGGATGAAACTTATTGAAACACATTGGTATTTTTTCTCTTGAATTGCCTAGTGGATTGTGGTTGTTAAAAGTTTCAATACTCTGTCCATTACTGCTGCTGTTTTGTTTATATTTCATAACAGCCCTAAGGCTGAAAATTCACAGGGTTAAGATCCCGGAAACCTGTAGGAAAGAGGTTAAATTTCTGAATTGCATGAGAAACATCAATCCACAGAAATTTCTACATCAATGGCACGTGATACAGTATACCTACATTATATCATTACTATGTAGTATATATGGAATGCATTACACTGCATAGCAGACAAATATGTGTGCATACTCCTGTTTTGAATTGACATATATTTTCTTTTACAGCTTTGACTGGGCATATTAAAGGCCATATTGCATCTTTGTTCATATATGTACTTATTTGGTCACAAACAGCTAGTTATCACGTGTGATCATCCCAAGATATACATATTTTCTGAAAATTTTCAGGGGAATCACCATATCATGTATTTCGTAAGTAAATTATTGAGAATGAGATGGGGGTCCAAGGAACCTTAATTGGCTTTCTTCTTATAATGTTGTCAAATCTTGTCAGGTATTGTCATGGACATAAGTGGACTTGATTCATTTTTTGAAGTTTCTAAGATAATTTTCTGAGATGCTTCATCAATTAATTGTTTGCTTTTATTTCAGGAAAATGCTCGTCTTTCTGCTGGTAGAGAAACACATCCATTTTTTATGCAACAAAAATCACTTCAGACAAGAGTTACCCATGCATCTGGGGGTCAAATGGAAAATAATCTGCAGGCTTCAAGACTGTCAGATGCAGTGTTGCCACCTTGTCCACCTTTCCATATTACTCAAAATGATCAGGCATAATAATCTTTTCAATGTTATGTTATCAGTAAACTTGCTAGACTTGACTTTTTTAAAAGGCTAGAATGATAAATCATTAAAGTATACACTGCATCAATCTTACATATGAATTTTTTTACCATCTCCAACTTTCATTTTCTTGCTGCAACTGTCTTTCAAGATGCTAATTCTATTTTTGCGTGCTGTATGATCAATGCAGGTGGATATTGCACCTTTGGACTGGAAAGGTTGGGAGTTTATAGAAAGTAACCCTTTGCAACAGGATGACTCAAATGGTTTGAAAGTAACTTGTGAATTATTCTCACAAGCAAGTTGTACCCTCCTGGAAGGTGGAGAGTTTAGTGGTTTTTACAACTCCATTGAATCGTCATCCTCCATTGAAGAAAAATTGCCTTATCAGAAGGCTCAATCGTTGGATGATCTGCCCAAGTATTCTGGTGGCTTAGACAGGACTGAGAAGCTAATTGAGACGTTATTTGCATACTTGGAGGTAAGTGTTTTCTGGAGTCTCTAGGTTTTACTTACAGCTTGTGTTTTCTGGAGTCTCTAGTTTTGTACTTACAGCTTTGAGTAAACAAGTATCATTTAGAATGGGTATACATAGAGAAATAACAAAAGAAAACAAATGAGAAGAATGAATGCCTGGTAAAGGTTCTTCATATTTTAAATTACACCTAAATGTGCTATTATTTATATTGCATTATTTTGCAGAGCCACACAAAATGTACAGATTCCACTGTACCGGTTGATTCACTGAAAGAGTTAGGCAACAAATTAACTCTAGAAGACCTTAAAAAAAGGTAGAATACTTTCTACTTTTCAACTTTCATTGCAATAGAGTACCTGACAATTATCATTTTCTTGTATACTCGAGTCTAAAATGTGCAATAGAGTCTTGCATTACTGCCAATCTGTCCTGTTTTTTTATAGACAGGAACAACTTAGGAATTATGGCATCTTATTAAAGATATAAGTAAGATGAAAGAAACATTGAATAAAATATCTTGCATTAGTCATTTTCCTGGGTATGCAAGTATCTGCACAGATAATATTGAGGGTGATGCTAAAAAAACAATGTACTATTCTATTCTGACAATCTAGATTCTGCTCGTCTTATGTTACCACTGTTCAACATGTATACACTGATAGTATTAGTATAGTAGTATATACACACCTTGGGTTTGTGTCTGTTAACACAGCATCGTCCTTTTTGTAGCTTCCAGGGTTGTCTATCCTATTGTCAAATTAGCCTCATCTCCTTTTAACTTTCCTGAACATTTATTAGGTTGTACATAAGGTAATGATATGTTAGACATAATCATGTTCAGCAGACCATTTCAGCTTCCAGCTCTAGCACTAAATTCTCCCATTACTAGATTTCTGAAGTATTCATCCATGGAATCACTTGTGGTTCCATGTTTGAGCAAGGTCACTAATATTGGTGCTCTCATGACTCATGAGTTCATTATCAGCTACAGTGTATAATTGTCCCAACACCAACACCTGCTCTAGGGAAAAACACAGTCTGTGCTATTGACCATCAAGTTGGGAGGTTCTCTCAGGTTATCTGTATTCTACATGTAATTTCATGTAGCTTCACCCAATGGTTGCTCTTATGGTTTGATCAAAATTAATTTTGGGTTTGGCAGTTTGGCTCTTTCCATGTTACAAATGTGAATGATAATAATAATAGATACATCGTGTACATAAAATGTGCATTTGACTGCAAACAACATGATCTATTGGTTGCATGTTAGATAAATGTTAAATTTGTAGCTTGTAAGGTGTCTCAGCATAGGTCTAAGTGTCCAGGCATGCTGAAGACAATTAATTGTGACCCATATCAACAGATTTTATTTTATCATATGTTTGACTTAGGAAAAGCGCATTAATTACTCAAATAATTATTATGGCTTTATTACTCAGATTTCCTAAGTTTCTCACTTAAGAAATAAATATTTCACTTAAGTGAACTTTCTTGACTCTTCTAGAAAGTTCATGAAAGGAGGAAATAGAGTAAAGTGAAAAAGATAAAAGGGAGCTGAGGTGAGGGGTGAGGACACATTGAGTTCAAGAGCAAGAGGGCAATTTGGCTGAGGAAGAGGGCGACTTGTTGGCTGGGAGAGAGGGTGACCTGGTTGGGTGAAAGAGGGTCGTACAACAGCAAGTGAAGAGGGCCAAATCTGGACCGTACTACAGCAGCAGCAGAGGTTGAACTGCTAAGGATGAAGAGGTTGAACTGCTAAGGATGACGAGTGAGCTAGGGCATCAAGAGGATGGCAAATGCAGGGTTAAGATTCAAGGATAGATTGGAGGGCGCTTCTAACTTCAGTCCATGGAGAAAGCGCATAGCTCTGGTGCTAGAGGAGCAGGGGTTATGGGCGTTTGTTGAGGGAACTCCAACGCCCCCAATCAGATCCAACACAACTTGCTGCTCATATCAAGAAGGATGTGAAGGCAAGAAGAATTATTATTGATGGGGTGAGGGACCATATCATTCCTCACTTGTCAGGAAAGAAGACAACCAAGGAGATGTGGGATTCTCTGACCAAATTGTACTAATCAGATAACCAGAGCAAAAAAATGATGCTTAGAGAGAAACTCAGGAGCACCAAGATGGCCAGGGGACATACTGTTGCATCCTACCTCACCAATTTCACTTAGAACATAGATGAGCTGGTAGCAATAGGGGAAGTCGTCGATGAGATTGAGTTGGTGAGAATAGCCTTGAATGGCTTCACCAAGCTGTGGGACATGTTTGTTTGAGGAGTGGTATCACGAGACAAACTCCCCAACTGGGAGAGGCTATGGGATGACTTCACTCAGGAGGAGTTGCGACTTGGTACCTCACAAGCCAACCAACCAAAAATCGAGGATGAGAAGAATCTCACCCTAGTAGGCAAGGGAAAAACTAGAGCCAAGAATGGCCCAAGTTGGGGGAAGACCTCAAAGGGTGAGAATAGGAAGGACCTAAGCAAAGTGAAATGCTTTGCTTGTCACAAACCAGGACACTTTGCCAGCCAATGCCCAAACAAGAAGAAGGGAAACAAGAAGTCACAGATGACAGCTTCAGCTTCAACAAAAGTTGATGATTTTGCAACCAGATTTGAGAATGAGTTTTCACTCATTGCATGTCTTTCCAGTTCAACCAGCAGTGGAGTCTGATACATTGATAGTCACGTGACTAGAGTGCGTGATTACTTCTCCAACTTGAAGGAGGAGATGGACCTCTACATTGAGATGGGCAATAATGTCGAGTGTCGGGCAACATGCCATAGGATAGTTACATTTCAGAGGGAGTCTGGGAAGCCACTGATGGTGAAGGACGTGTTGTATGTTTCGGGGATGTCGAAGAACCTGATTTTTGTTTCAGCCTTGGAGGACATGGGCTACGTGGTTTCATTCCAAGATAGGAGAGTGTACATTCGGCCCAAGGGCTCCAAGACAACCAAAGTGATTGGAGTTAGGAGAGAGAAGCTATATATGCTTCAGTTTGAGCTAACCCGAGCATTGGTAAGCAACACTTGTGACATGGCAGAGTTGTGGCATAAGAGGATGGCGCATTTGCATAATGGAGCACTCAAAGTGCTCAAGCAGATAGTGTCAGACCTTGCAGACTTCAACACAGAGCATCGTGAGGTACGCAAAGGATGTGCTATGGTGAAGTACACCAACACTGCTTTCCCAAGCAATGACAACAGGACATGAAGCATTCTTGATTTAATACAGTTAGACAAGAAGCACAAAGCGAGATTTGCGGCCAGAGGTTTCTCTCAGGTGGAGGGAATAGACTTTGAGGAGACCTTTGCTCTTGTTGCTTGATATTCCTCCATTCAGACGATTATTGCACTTGCTTCAGCCTTGGGTTGGAGATTACATCAAATGGACGCGAAGACAACTTTCCTCAATGGCGAGATTGAGGAAGAGGTGTATATCGAGCAACCAAATGGTTTCGTGATTCATGGGAACGAGTCCCATGTGTGCAGGTTGAAGAAGGCTTTGTATGGACTCAAGCAGGCACCTCGTGTGTGGTATGCTTGGATTTGATGGATACCTGATGAGTTTGGGTTTCAACAAGAGTGTTGCTGATGCCAACCTGTACTATAAGATTGTTGATGGTGAGTCCTTGATTTTGATCCTGTACTTTGATGATTTATTTCTCATCGGAGCAGAGCATCTCATTGCTTGGTGCAAGCATGAGTTGGCCTCTGAATTTCATATGAAGGATCTTGGCATGATGCATTACTTCTTGGGACTTGAGGTGTGGTAGAGAACTGATGAGATCTTCCTGAGTTAGGGGAAGTACACAGTTGAGATCTTGAGGAGATTTGGGATGTTGGACTGTAAGTCCACGACCACACCGATGGTGATGAATTTGAAGAAGCTGAGTGAGTCTTCTTTTGATTCAGACTTGATTGATCCGACCATATATTGGCAACTGATTGGATCATTGATGTATCTGGTTAACACCAGACGAGATATTTTTTATGGAGTGAGTGCACTTAGCCAGTTTATGAGTCAGTTGAGGTAGATACATTGGGTGGTTGCGAAGCATCTTTTGAGATACTTACAAGGCACAGTTGGATATGGATTGACATATGCTTCCAGTATTGACATGAGACTGCAGGGATATGCTAAGTCAAATTGGACAGGGAGCATTGTTGACAAGAAGAGCACCTCAAGGTGCTGCTTCAACCTTGGGATCTGCCATGATTTCCTGGTGTAGCAGGAAACAGACTTCTGTGGCTTTGAGTACTGCAGAAGTCGAGTATATTGCAGTATGTATGGCAGTATAGAAAGCAGTGCGGCTTCGAAAGCTCCTTGTAGGATTTTCTGATCAGATACTGGATCCCACTGTGATTCATTACATTCGAGATAGGGTGTAGAAGAAGGCAGTACTAGTGGAGTACCTTCCTATAGATGAGAAGATTGGAGATGCTCTCACCGAGCCTCTGGCCAAGTCGAAGTTCGAGTACTTCTGTGATAAACTTGGAGTGGAATTCCTCTCTCATTAAGAGGGAGTATTGTTGATTGCAGCTTCGTGAGACATTCTCCAGGTCTTCTCCCCAGAGAAGTGGGTTGGGTCGACTTGTGAGGACACTCTCCAGATCTTCTCCCTAGGGAAGTGGGTTGGGTCAATTTGCGAGTGTGTCGTGCCTTCTCTCTGTCTTCTCCTCGATGGACTGAGYTGGGTCGACCTGTGACGGGTCTTCTTCTCAGTTGTTCTAGGTTGGGTAGACCTGTGATGGGTCTTCTCCTTTGGTGGATGGGTTGGGTCTATCTGTGGGGACGCCCTTGATCTTCTCCCCATATCGAGCTGGGTCGACTTAGAGAATGCTCCTCTGAGACGGAGTTGAGCATGACACTTGTGAAAGTAGTGACAAGTTGTCTTGGGGTGGCACCCACGTCCCTTGGGAGTAGACCATGTGGACGCGTCCCTTGGGAGTAGACTAAGTGGACGCGTCATGGGCGAGTAGGTCCTTGACGATGCACTATGGGCATATAGGTCCTAGTGCTACACTAGTATTACACTATGGGCATGTAGGTCCTAGTGATGCCTAGGGTGATGTGTGACCCTGAGGAGGTCCACATGGGTGCACACATGTGTGACAGTGTCCCTTGATGACACGCCATGGGCGAGTAGGTCCTTGGCATGCACTACGGAGGAGTAGGTCCTAGTGCCACACTACGAGCGAGTAGGTCCTAGTGTATTCTAGTGGTGATGAGGCCCTAGAAAAGGTCCACATTGGAGTAGCAATGTATGACAAGAAGATGCTACCAGTAGCATGGTTTGCGAGACCAAGCCGTGGTCGGAGGACCATGGCATAGCCTGTGAGGCTATGAAGACCATAAGCAAACATCACTGAGAATACCTCCCTAGCTAAGAGGTAGTGTTGATGTTTTTGGTATCTGTGGGAGGTATTCACCTCCAAGAGACCTCCTACGAATGATATCATGAGAAGAGAAAAAAACCCAAACACTAGTAGTGAGAGACAAAGGTTCAAATCAACCCTATTATAAAAGTAATTTATATGTAATATATACAAGTCGGCCCTATTGTGAAGAGACATCTAATATGAAAAGATGTGACCTTTCATTGTCATGGATTTGTATATATTTGAGCGACTCATCCTCATTTGTACCATTATAACACACTCACATTCACCCTTGTATATCACAGCCTGTCCCTTGATCTAGTGCCTAGTGCGTATCTTCCTCAACCTACTATGGGCAAGTTCTAGAGAGTAGTTTCTATATTGTGCTGGTGTATTTGGTTACACTTCATCCCTCTCTGTATTTGGGTCTCTTTCTTTATTCTGTAGCATGTCTCCTGCCTTGCTCCGGGGTGGCACTTGATGATGCCTATGGTTGGGTGGCACTTGATGATGCCTATGGTTGGGTGGCAATGAAAGAGCATTGCCTATGGAGAAATGAGCAGACCCATTTTCTTTTGTAATTTGTGCTTGGTTAATCTTTTTGAGATCCTGGTTATTTACTGCAGTTGTAAACTAGTGTAGCATTCAAAAAATTCAACACCTAGGCTAGGAACCTCTTAGTGTGAAAAGAGAAAGATTAAACCACCCAAGTGACAGTAGTGGCTAGTCTAAGTTGCATTTAGGCTTTCACAGTTGTGGTTATGACTTTTCACTTAGTGAGAGTTTGAGTAGCAACATTTTGGCGCCGTTGCTAGGGACAAGTCCAACTCCCTGATTATCTAAAGTCTAGCTTCAAACCTTTATTGATGAGTAAGACTTAAAGATTCATTTAGTATACTCATCTGGCGACTGCACACGAATAGAACCCAAGTGGTGGGTATTCCACAAGAAGTTCCAACCAAACCCTCTACCGTAGTTTCTCTGATCTAGAAAAGGCCTATAGGAGAAGAATTATGGAGATTTCTCAAGCTTCTTCGAGTATTAACCTAGGATATCCAATTTCTTCCACTGCCCCCCCAAGGGTATTCGCAATGGCAAGTCAACTTTGGGTTACCAATGCTTATAGACCCTTAGACATGTCTATAATTACAGGTTACCCACACAATCATCTCGATAAATATGACAAGTGGTTACCTAAGTTTTCAGGGAATAATGTGATCACAATTGAAGATCATATTTCACACTTCTACAATTCCCTAGGTGTTCATGAAATCCCAAATGATCATGAGGATGTGGTCATGAAGCTATTTTCCATATCTTTGGAAGAAAACGCTAAGTCTTGGTAAAACTCTTTGACAACCAATAGCATTAGGACTTGGCAGGCTTTTCATGAAGTCTTCATGAAAATATGGGCGATAAGGAAAGACAATAGGATGATGCTAACACGTTTGCATGAGATGAATAAGGACAACGAATATGTGAGGGTCTTTGATGAGAAGTTTGACAAACTACTAAAGGAATTTTTTGATAATCTAAAATCGAGAGATGATGCCATCCTACTTCATTATACCAATGCTTTTGAGGGTTAATTCAGTTTTATGTTGAGAGATAAGTCTCGAAAAAATTTGGAAGAAGCTAAGGAGTGGGATAGTAACATCGAAGAGAACATGTTATCTTCAAAGGTTGAACCTTTTGGTACCCCTAGGGCTTCCACATCTAAGAATGAGAGTAAGGCTAAGGCAATCAACCTTCCTAACCCTACCCCTGATCAACTAACCTTTGTTAATGTTTATACCATTATTATAGTTCTTTGCATTTCAATAGATAAGAGCAACATAAGAACAAGATCACTGAGAAATGTACATTCACAAGAGACACAACATTTATCCTGGGAAACCCTCTAGGGAAAGAAAACCCAGGAAAAATTTCCTTATCATAAATTGCCAAAACAATGTTCAAGAGATAACTCAAACCAATACAGATAGTCCTCTCCAAAAGATGCGCCACTCTTCTCCTTCTATCTCACTGGTAAGTTGCAGCTTGCCTCTTAAGAATGAGCAAGTGAGTTGTGTGTAGAAGTGAGGTGCTAGCCTCTCTATATATACAAGACTAGCACGTGTGAAGGGGCTTCACTGGCAGGGCCGACCTCTCACTCTGGGTGGGTAAACCCACCTTTAATTTATTTCTAGGTCTCAATGATAACTGCTGGGGCTGACTTCTTATTCTGTCTATTACAATTGTCCGATGACCAATCCGCAAAA
>ML781285.1:532884-566249 GCA_009831015.1 Picea engelmannii | reverse complement strand
GCCACATGAGAGATGCGTGAGGAGCCACCTAAGAAAAAGGAGTCGAGTTCCTTTATTTGGAACTCCTCCTAATGCCATGTCACCCAAAAGGTCGACCTCCCCTTTAGTTAATTTTGCCTTAAGTGTTTTAGTCAACTAGGAACACCCAAAAGACATGTTTAAATCATGTTCCTAGTTTTCCTAAATTTAGGAAACTCAATTAATTGCCCCCTTTTTGCATTTTTTGAGTAATATTGATTTTTTTAGCGATAATAATCGCTTTTTAATCTCGAAAGATGGGAAATAGGGGTTTACATCATACTCCGGATTGGAAAACGACAGTAAATATGGCATCTGACAACATTTGATGCCATATTTTTACACTTATTGACTCAGAATTAATAAATTCCATTTTTGCGGGAATTTAATTAATTCACTAAAACTTAAAAAAAAACCTATCAATCCTAGCCGCAATTTCGAAATAACTCAGACACTATGTTCTAGTATGAGCTTATATACATTCTGACACTAGGCATTGGATTTTCCATGTCGAGACCCGCTGTCAACACATACTTCGGCTTTGGAGCAAGTCTTTTTCTTGAGTGAAAAAACTTAGAAATTATTTAATCGCTCACCAAGGTAAGCAGAAAAAATAATTAACAAGTGAAAAAACACTCCGGAGTATGTGAAAAAACACTCCGGAGTATGTGCCCACTCCCAGATCAACGGTGGCCAATAGTTTTTTACAATATCTCATACCTAGGACATTTATTACAATAGTGGAAATGCGGAAAAGGGGGCCCTTTTAAGGCCTGTTGAATCACTGAAATCTGCATATATGAGCATTTCTTGCTCATTCTCTGGCGGCTCTTCAGGAAATCCAGCTTGTGCAAACCGGTGGATAACAGGCACCTTAACTTGATCTACCTCTCTCAGTTGGCACGAGAGAATTTGGTAGATGGAATTTCGGACATCAAGCAACAAATCTAGGGGGTTTGTGGAGCTTGCTAGGTAGGGAAGCAACACATAGCACCATTTGATGAAGGACAAGCGTGGAGAGCATAAAGAGTCCTTCAACTGGTTCATGCGGACATTTGTGGACTAATGAACGTGGCATCAACTATAGGTGCCAGGTATTTCCTTTTGTTTAATGATGATTATAGTAGGAAAATGTGGGTGCATTTTTTGAAATTGAAATCCGATGTGTTTAATGAATTTCAAAAGCTCAAAGCCTTAGTAGAAAAAGAGTCAGGTTGTCACATTACCTCTCTTAGGTTTGATAATGGTGGCGAATTTTCTTCCAAAGAATTCAATAAATTTTGTGATAAACATGGGATCATAAGACAATTCACTACACCATACACTCCACAACAGAATGGAGTGGTTGAAAGGCGAAACCACACTATCACAAAGATGGCTAGGTGTATTTTGCAGAACAGGTGTGTTCCAAACAACTTTTGGGCTGAGGCAATGTTCACAGTAGTATACTTGCTGAATAGATCTCCAACGACGACGGTGAAGCAGAATACTCTAGAGGAATCATGGTCTAGAAGAAAGCCCAAAGTTAGTCATTTTAAAGTCTTTGGTTCTACTGCCTACACTTGGATTTCAGATGAAAAGCAAACCAAGTTATATCCAAAGAGAAAAAAGATGATGATTAGAGGGTACAACGACAATCACAAAGCCTACAGATTAGTTGATCTTGACACCAATAAGGTGAGCTTGAATAGAGATGTTGTTGTTGATGAGAAAGTTGGACCTTTCCACACTTATCGCGAATTCAAAATTATCGAGCATCCACTGGTGGATAAGGATTCGGGTGTCAAGCTTCAGGCATCTCCACCTGAGGGGGGGAGGGAGATTGTGAGCATGAGGAGTCTTCTACGTTGGTAATTTTTGATGTAAATAGCACGAATCAACATTTAGATGACACAATGCATTCATATGACATAGATACAGGCGAAGATGAAGAACCTAGTGGTGGCACAACACCATTGGAGATGTTCAAATAAGTGAAATGATTGATCATTGAGGGTCAATCATTGAGAGGAAAGAGCAAACAAAAACCAAATAGTCAACTTTACTTTGATGGCCAATGTTCCTGAAATTTATGAAGCACAATTTTTTCGGGAGGCGAAAGGGAGGCATGAATGGGAAAAGGCTATGGCAACCGAACATGAGAGTTTGATGAAAATTCAAACTTGGGACCTCACAACTCTTCCACTAGGTAAGAAACCCATTGGATGCAAATGGGTGTACAAGGTCAAGTACAAAGCAGATGGTACTCTTGACAAGTGCAAACCATGGTTGGTTGCAAAATGGTTCTCTTAGCAAGAAGGCATTGACTATGAGGATCTCCTACAACAAAGATGAGCACCATTCGACTTGTTCTAGCCATGGTAGCACAATTTGGTTGGAAGGTCCATTACATGGACGTGAAGTGTGTCTTCCTCAATGGTGATTTGCAGGAAGAGGTCTACATGTTTCAACCATAGGGTTTTCGGGTTTTAGGGAAGGAACATTTGGTCCTTAGAATGAAGAAGGCTCTATATGGTCTAAAGCAAACGCCCAGGGCATGGTACATCAAGATTGGCAGATACTTGGATGAACAGGGGTTCCAACATAGTCCTTTAGATTCAAATATGTATGCCAAGAGAGTTGGTAATGATATCATCCTTCTGATCAAATATGTAGATGATATCATTATTATAGGTAGTGATGAAAGTGCTATAAAATAGATCAAATCCAATATGAGAAAAACTTTTGACATGACTGATTTAGGCCTCCTACACTATTGTCTAAGTGTAGAAGTCTGACAAATAGGTAGCAACATTTTTGTCTCACAAACAAAATATGCTAGGAGTTTCCTTGACATGTCCAGAATGATAGATTGCAAAATCTCGTCTACACATATGGGGAAAGGGTTGAAACTTTCAACGAAGACCGACTCTAAGGCGGTTAATGAGTTAGTATACATGAAACTAATGGGTAGCTTGATATATCTTACAACCACTAAAACTGATTTGAGTTTCGTTGTGAGCTTCATTTCTAGATTCATGACAACACCCAAGGTAAAGCATTAGATTGCAACAAAGCGAGTGTTGAGATATGTGAAAGAGACACTTGACTTTGGCATTTTGTACAACAGAAGCAAATAACCTTGGCTATCTGGGTATATAGATTCAGATTGGACAGGTTATTTCAATGATAGAAAATCTAATTTTTGATTTGTTTTCAGCTTTGGCACGAGTGTAGTCTCATGGACCAACAAGAAGCAACATGCAGTACCCTTTCATCAACAGAAGCAGAATATCAAGGAGCAGTGAAAGGAGCCTGTGAGGTAGTTTGGCTCACGAGGATGCTTTCAAATCTGTAGATGTAACAAACAGAACCAACACCCCTGTTATGTGGCAATCAAGGGGTGATCAAACTTGCCAAGAATCCAATCTTCCATGAGCGTACCAAACATATTGAGGTACATTGCCACTTCATCAGACAACTTGTAGAGGATGGATCTATCGAGTTGCAATATTGTCCCATAGAGGACCAAACTGTAGACATTCTCACCAAGTCTTTGGGTCCAGAAAAATATGTAAAATTTTAGGATAAGCTTATTGTAGTTAGTAGATTGACCATAAAGGGAGGGTGTTAAAGTAAATATTAGCTTATAATGGTCAATTAGATATTAGACTTGGGCATTAATAAAGTCAACTTGACTTTATATTATTTTATGCTTTTATGTCTTATTTCACTTTAGTGTGTTTCTCGATTTATACCACATTCATAAAGTGGATTGACTCGACTTGCTTGTAATCCTATATAAGTAAGCTTTCACCTTCTCATTAAGAAACAATACGGAGAACTCATTCGAGTTATCTTGTTTTTTTTATGTGCTCGATTTTCGTAATAAAAAGAAGTCCAAGGGGAGAGCTCCTCAATCCCCAAAATTTTAACAACCATTACAATGAAGAGAGATCTTTGGAGTCTTCTGCTTCACCGCCATCGTTAGATGTCTCTTTAACTCATAATTGACAATATATGGAAGCATGGTTTGGAAGAAAGCCCATAGCACTGTGGGTTAAAGAGAAATCTAACTACACCAATGTTGGACCATGCAAAAAAGATGTTCTCCCTAGCAAAACCTCGCCATGATAACAACAAAGCATAAAGCCCAACTTAATGTGCACCACCACCAAGGAATTATTACGTCAAAAATCATCCAACCTTAGGAAAATGACATCACCATCAAGTAATATGTAGTACCCCCCATTCTAACTCAAACTTAGGAAATAACACATCAATGAGGGTACTAACATCATCAAACACATTCCCCCTCAGGTGATGTCAAGTTATATCACCTAGGGAAATCCCACAAAGCAACATGAATCATCCCATCATAGGAACATCATAAGAGAAAGGGACATAACAAAGTTCTAACCCATCTAATCATCAAGTGTGTCCCACATCACACATCCAACACATGAGGACCATGTAGAACACCCCATCCTAGTGGCACCAACATCATACATCAACACACGAAGTCACTAGGCAACATCATGAAACATCTACCTCTTACCACCATCATCTAACCACTTTGGGGGGTAGAACCATCATCCATATCGAAGATAGGCATATATACCGTACCATAATGAGATAGCATGCTCCACAACCATCAAATATGCAACCAAGTGGTGATCGACAAGGAAAGCACATGTGAGAAGATCAAAACCAACAAGCACAATCATCCAACCAAGGAGAAGTTAGACTCCCCCAACCAAAGACCTCCATCAGATGAGTTGATGTTGTGAAGAGAAGGGACTCCATAAAGATGAATCCCCCCAAGTCAGTCCCAAAGATCCAAGATACCAGCAAATATCTCCATCAATGTGATGAAAATCACAATGTGGAACCTCATACAATATGAGGCGTAACACCTTGAATTTGTAATGTCCTTCATTGAAGGCACTCATTTGAATATCTTCCAACTAAATGCACATTTGATAATAACCTGAACATATATCTAACTTTGAAAAGTATATTGCACCATGGAGTTCATCAAACATCTTGTTGGTGAATGTAATTAGAAGTTGATTTTTGATTGAAACCTTTTTTAATCCCGTGTAATTGATACATATCCTTAAAGGGCTATCCTTTTTCTAACTAAGGTAATAGGAGCAGTGCAAGGACTTTGCTTTTTGTGACGATACCATACGTCTAAAGGTCTGGTATTAACCATTCAATCTCAATTTTATGGTGGTGTGTGTATTGATATGGTTTCACGTTAACTACGGCTGATCTTGGTTGTACTTCTATAACATGTTCAATTTCGTGGTTGGGAGGTAACTGCATTGGGAAGTCCTGGAATTACATCCTTATACTTTTTGATGGTCTGATTTATTTTCTGATTTTGAGGGCTAATCAACTTGGGAGGGAGTGCTTCCATGGTAACATTGATATTCAAAATGGCAAGAAGGTTGAAGATTGTCCAGCTCAATATCATCATAATTCTGATAATGAGTTTGGTAAATGAACATTTTTTTACTTTTGTTCTCTTTTGTTTGCCCTTTTGGCATCCTATTGTTTATTTTCATAGGCTATCCTATCATGCAAAGCTGGCTCTCTCTCGTGGATAGAGTCCTTAAATATCGAGAAACTTTAGTTTTTTATAGTGTAAACTATACAATACCTGAAATAGTACCAAGCATGAAGTTCATCAAACTCAACATCATCATACTTCTGATAGCGAGTTTGAGAAGGGAACATTTTTCTCCTTTGTCATCTTATCCTTCACACTTTTGGCATCTAGTTGCTCATTTTCATGGGCTGCCCTATTGGCTTCCAGTTTACATCCCTCACTTGCATTGTCACAGCATGCAAAGTTTGTTTTTGCTATTTTATACCGCTATTCTTAATTTTCTTTTGTCTTGGTTGCACTACCACTCTTGAGAACCTTTTGCTAGTCTGTTGTAGAGATTATTTAAGTTAGAACTTCAAATTTAATATGTACTGTTTAGGTTTTAGGCCAAACATGCATCAACTAATTTTCTTTTTATGGCATGAATATTGAAAAGGTGCTTGCATTCAGAGTGTAGGTCAGGTTAACGTCAGTAATTCAGTTTTTTCTTAGGCTTAGAGCATGTGAAGGATATAAAAAGGCCTTCATTCTGTTTCTTTATTTCCGGGCCTTTCATCTTTCTGTTTACAGAATGATTCTTCCAAGTATAATTGCACTTTTTGATCCCAGTTGCCTTGCAGGTGGCTTCAGGTTGTACATAATGGCCGTAGAGTGCTCAGATTGAAATCATATTGTAGTACCAAATCTGATCTTGTTTCTATTATAAATGCTATTAGTTCTGTAAAGGTAAAAGAAAGGCTTCTATTATAGAGTACAGACTGTGTCGTGATAAAAGTAATACAGGAAACGATTTGGTGCCGTTTGGTATAAGGTTACCTGTTTACATAAGTTGCATAACTATAGGATATAAATTTATGCTGTTTCAAGGTTCTAACGTCTCTTTTTTGGTTCGGGGCTGTTGCTATTGATGCAAATGATAGTTGTAAAATTTATACTATAGCCATAGAATCTTAATGGATTGTATAAAGAAAGTGTTGCTCACAGCTCTTAGTTTGGATAGTAACATCTAAAACTTGATGAAAAGAAATGATGATATCCCATCACAGGATTACTGTTCTTTTTAATTCATAAATACATTACAAACTCTGCAAGGATTTGCTGTCAAAAGAGTTTTACCATGTTTTATCTTCTATTTAAAGTGTCTTGTATCTCTTTGGAGTTAAAATTGTCGTACAGGAATTACCATGTTTCAAGGGTTTCTAGCTTCTCTTCTTTGGTTTTGATTTTGTAATTCCTCATGGGCTGTTGCTACTGAGGCAAATGAGAGTTTTAAAATTTATACTAAAGCCATAGAATCTTAATGGATTGTATAATGAAATTATTGCACTCAGAGCTGATAGTTTGGATAGTAACATCTAAAGCTTGGTGAAAACACATATTATTCCATTAAAGGATTATTTTATTTTTTAATTCATTAATACATTACAAACTCTGCTAAGTTAAAAGAGTCAGATCATGTTTCATCTTCTATTATCTTTTTGGGGTTAAAATTGTTTTTTCTGTGTTTTCAGTGAAAGATGGTGTGATTATTCCTAAGGTGCTATGTCGTTTATCTTTTCTTTTGTCGAATTTTTTTGGAAGTAGTAATTTATTTTCCTAATAATATACTATGCTTTAGTAGATGCCACCATTTGAATTAAAAGACAAAATGATGAGTATGTCCATGATTACTGTGATAACATTTTTGAGTCATTTTTTATATTGCAGTGTGGGAAATCAGCTGCCTTGTATGCCTGTGCCAAGGAGCAAGGTTTTGATGTGATTGAGGTAAGCTGTGCTCCAAATCGTTTATGCTTTGGTGTAAAGAAACTTTGCATGGCATTGAGTCATCACAACGCTGACAAATATCCTCTCTTTATCTGTGTGCACACATGTTTTTTGTTGAAATATGCTGCTGTATATTAGTTATGAAATATGATTAGATTATACATATAATTGTATAATAAAATATATAAGTTGTTTGGGGAGTTCTGCTGGGATGATGGACAATGTTTATAGTTTTCTATTGGCTAGTTATTTGGCTCTTTTTTGCTTTTAATAGAGTAGTTATAAGAATTGCTTTTGCACTCACTCTGTGTTTACACTGGCTGCACTTTCTGTCCCATTGACTTACTTATTGTGGTCATTCATTGGACATTAATAAAATTATCTCATCTTATCTTATCTATCTAGCACTCCCACTGTATTTTCACTGACTGTAGTTTGAGTCCCATCGACGTACTTGTTGTGGTCATTCTTTAAATATTAATAAAGTTATCTGATCTTATATAATCTATTAATTAGTTGCAATATCGTCTTTCATTGTCTGTTTTTGTAGTTGTAAGAGGTGTTTGCTTATCATATCATCTAGTAAAGGTGCTTTAGCTGTTACCTGAAGGCTGAATGTATTTACTATTAAGTGAAAATTTCAATTCTAGAAAGTAAACAAATATATGTATAATATCTTTGATCATGATAGATTTTTATGTAAAATGCATTGAAGGGTAAGTGCCTAGCTGAGAGACATGGTTTGTTGTCGACCCTGGAAACAGGACACAAAGGGCTTGTGGATACAAGTATCTGACATGGGATATGTCGACCCCAGAAATAGGATGTGGGGGACATCATAGCCTCCAAATTTTCCAGTACCAATGGAAAACTCTACGAAGTCCTCCACCTCATGAAGGGATGCTCTATCTTGATATATCCTTCTAAATGCTTCCTTCCTCCCCTGTGAAATCTCCACATCCATGTGAGGAGAGAATCTATGTGAAGGCCCACCATTGAACTAGTCATCACTGTAGTACCTGGGATTCAACAAGTGAGCCAAGAAATGAAATGCACAATTCTTATCCCACCCAGTGATAAGAATATCTCGTATGGTGGTGAACAAGATATCTTCTAATGTCCCATACTTTTTATTTTATTTTATTTTTATTTTTTATTATTTGTTTTATTATTTATTTGTCATGTGGTTCACGACACCGGATATCGGAAGCTCGCTACTTCCACGTAAACCTCCACGGAATCCGTGAGAGAACATAGGGAGGGTGGGTATTTCAGAACATCCCATTTAAGGGCATAACATGTCACTTACAAGGAATTGAACTTGGGTGGGGAGGGTAACAATCATTCCTCCCAACCACCCAAGCTACATCCAATGGACAGATTGATGTCCCATACTTGGGGCATTCATTCTGTAAAATAATAGTCATCACAAACTCAATCATGGAATCCCACCTCTCATAAACATCTCTTATGATAGGCTGGTCTGTGTCTGCAAACCACAACAAAGAAATGATTGGGTACGTGATCTTAATGTTAAGATCTACCCTCTACCTCCAACCATCGTCTAACACTGTATCCTTGACCTCTTTTGAAGCAATTTGATCCGTCTTTCTCCAAAAAGACCAAAATTCTGAAATAACCATGGTCTCAAGAGCAGTCTTGACCTCCCTCAACCACTTAAGCATGATGAATGAGGAGGTAAACTGAGTATCTGCAATGTTCAACAATGGTGGGTGTGTGTACTCTTTATAGATTGTGAGGTCATTGGTTTGGTTTTGTACAAAATTGTGGATATAGAGTGCATGATCAATAAGCGTTTGTATCAATGTCACATCCAAAGCAATAGATTTAAGTGCTAAATTCAAAGAATGAATAATGTAAGGTGTCCACAATATTTGTGGATATTTAGTTTCCACAATCATGCCAACAGCCTTGCAAATAGGTGCATTATCTGTGATAATTTGCACACAAGAATCAACACCTACATCTTCAATAACTTTAATGAACAACTCACCCAATTATTGTGCATCCTTGTCTTTTCCAAGAGCATCCACTGCTTTCAAGAAGGTTGGTCCATTCTTGAAAGACACCATGAAGTTGATGCGTGGATGGCATGCTACATCCGTCCATCCATTAGAAACAATATTGACATCGAATGAGGGCCATGGTGATTTAATTGGTTCTGGAATTTTATCACCTCCTCCTTTTTCTTAACTAACTATATGGTTCTAAGCTTCTTTGAATTGGGAGGCACATACCTAGTTGGAGCTTGTTCAACTAAAGCTCGACACATCTCAATAAACAAAGCAGACCGTGCAACATTAATTGAAATGAAGTTGAGATAGAAAAACCCAATGGTAAGATCAACCTCCTCTTGCTTCTCTTGTTGAAAGATTTTGTTGATTGGACCACCACTTCGAGATGGCCTCTTTCTTGCTGGCTGAATTGCACTCCCACTCCGAAATTTGCCAAATGGCTTCCTCAAGAGTGGAAGAGGATTGCCATTTTTGTGTTTCCTACTTGCTGCTGCCACCTTCCCCAAGCCAATATCATTCTTTCTTCCATCCTTTTTGTTGGGTAGCATTCACTACTTTACATGCTCCAAGTCCACTAGGAAGGCCCAACAAATGTCCCTCAACTCTGTAGTACGTGCTCTTGTATTCAATTTTGAAGTAATTACATGTCCAAAGAACATTTCTTCCCCCACCATGCTTTGCCCCAGGCCCTTGTATTGTTGTTAAATACTTCCACAATGGATATTTTTTTGCTTGAGCTTGCTGTCTTGTTACAGCAGGGTTATTTGCAGCACTGGAAGCTACATCTGCAGCTCCACTTGCAGCAGATGGAGCACTAGTAGAGATTGATGAACTTGAAGGTTGGGGGGGGGGGTAAACACCAACGGTGACATTCCTCCCTTTCCTTTGACCATTGGCAGCTGCCCTTGATGATTGAGCCATGATTTCTATGGAATGAATCAGGAAAAACACTGCTGTTGGAAAAATGACAAATCTGGTTTGTTATTCTGCCTTCAAAGCACTTGGAACCCCTTCAAATTTGGATTTTATCCTTCACGTGCACAATGATAGACAGTGAGAGCCTTTTCCCTTCAGCTGAAAGTGAAAAAATGATGGAAAAATCGCCTTTTATGAAGTCCCTGTGGGTCTTCTTTGTGGACACATCGGGACACATCTAGGGCATGTGTCCGATATGTGTTTGGCATGAGCCCTGTTCTAAGACACTTGCCAAATACATGTCCTAGTGTGTCACATGTCTGACACGTGGGAGATGGACATGGGACCCTGTTGGATGCTTCCTGTTTCTTAGTTCATGAGTAATTTTGGCTCTGTTATCACATGGAAATTCCTGCCTGCAAAGATAAATGGATTCCGGATAACTATAGGAAACTAGCTACTGTCACCTCACTTGATTCCTTTCACTTTGAAGTTAGTGCATGCTAACTTCAGGAAGTTATCTCTAGGTGGTCTAAATGGTCAGAATCAGATAATGACTTGTAGTGCCTCAAATCAAAAGAAAACAGCTGTCCTGTGTAAAAACCTGTGATCAAAAAGAGTGGGCAGTGAGCAGAAATCATTCTAAAATGCTGTAAAACAACATGGAAAGCAATGCATAAAATACTAATGAAAGCTGGGGATGCAAGTCAATGCAAAATCACGCTGAAAACTGTTATTTACTGTGTGAAAACAGAGATTATAGCAAGCTGTTATTGCTGTTTTCAATGCTGGAAACCATGGAATAAATGCTGCTTTTGTGTTTTTATATTTTATTATGCACAGAAATCGAGAAAGAGGTTAACACATTTCTCTTTCTGCAATGAATGTTGAAATTCAGTAAATTAAGCTTTTTGCTTTTTGACAGAAATCTAAACACAATGAACAAAAAACAATTAATCTATATGATCTATATGCCTAAGAATGCACAAAAATCGAGTAAAATTAAATGAGTCTGTTTTTTGAATGACTAAGTAAGCTCATAGATTGGCTGGTGTCTTATATGGAGTGAAATATGAAGAAAATAAAGTTAGTAGGGTAAACAAAAATTATTTAATTTCTACCAAGTTTCCTATTTAGCAGGCAATAAAAACAAGTATTGTTGTAAAGAAAGTAGTTGATAAGTCTTTAATACCGAGGGTTGTAGGAGAACAATTTCCTTGATAGGTAGGAACACACCAAACTCTATCAAATATATTGGGGAAGCCAAGATTCTTGAACTTCTCCATGTCACATGGGATAGAAGCCATTCACGATGATGAATGAGAGTCATTCAACCAATACATGAACTCCATGCTAGCTCTCGATCACACACTCACTAGAAGAAAAGACGAGGCTAGGAGAGGAAAGAAGAAAACACCAATCATCTTTCATACAATGATTATGTAGAGACGAGTGTAAGAATAGAACTTGATAAAAAAATAGAGGTCCAACTCTAGAGTACAATGAATAATAGGTCCAATAAGAACAGAATTTGCAAAAATACTCCAAGGAAGTCTGCAAGTGAAGCGCTCCTCCCCTTAGAGAGGAAATAACCTATGCATGTGATTAAGAAGGCTCCATAAGTGCGCCCTAGCTCAAGAATAAATAATATCATGAAGATAGCAGAAAAGCATTCCAAAAATAGTCTCCTCTAGATTGCTCCCCTTCTACAAGTATAGTTTTGACCAAACAATAAATATTGTCCATCACAAAATAACTCCAAACCCTATGCTCCATGAGTAGTAAGTGTTGAGGGCATAATAGAAAGGTTGAAAGCAAGGAGGGCGAATTCTTTTAGACAATAATAGAGGAAGTTTCCGAGAATAAACAACCTATGAGCATGACATTTGTGTAAGGTACTAAATATAACACACCACATGCCTCAAGATAGAAAGGTGGCTAGGTATAAAAGTAGGAGGAGAAAGAGATGATAAATATAGAAAAACTTCCCGCTAAAGAAATTTGCACCTCTCTAGGCTAGAAAAAGCAGGAATTTGGTTCATTCATATACATGTGAAGGTTCCTCAAGGAGGGCAGTGTAGGTCTAAACATAGTAACTCCTCCAAAATTCAACATTTACCACAAATATCATCCCATCATTAACTTAAGTGAAGTGAAGTATGAAAATAGCAAGAAAGGCTCAAGTAGGGTGAGCTGGTCTAGGCCAAAAATAGCAAGATGGTCACAAAGAGGGTGTGAGGAAGCTTCCCTAACTAATTCACCCTAGGTAAAAGTCATATGAAACCATAAGGCTAAATGTGTCCTGGTTTTATTAATTATAGCGAGTAAACCTCATGTGGGACCCACCAAGTACCTTCTACCCTTTAGACGCTGCCAAAATAGTTCTAGACCTTGAAAAATCAAATTCCTTTAAATGGCTTGAAATTCAGTGTTGATGCTATACGCCAAATTAGTGTTGATTTTTCAATAGCTAGGTTAAGCATGAAGTTCATTTCTTCTTAGCATTTCACTTAACCATAAACAATAATGTTGTAGCAACCAAGATCACAAGAAGAAACACCATGCACAAGAACACAAGAAGTATCCTGGGAAACCCTTCTCATCAAGGGAAGAAAACCCAGCCAAATCCTTTGCTATATTCTTCAAGAGAAAGACCTCCACCAAGATAAACCTTAGCACACAAGAGGGTGCTTCAAACCCTAGAAGACTAGCGCCCAAGAGAGGTGTGCACCTTTTCCCAAGTAGATGTGTTTGCTGAAATTTCCAAACTTACAAGGAAGATATGATTCCACAATGGGGAATCATCCCTTACTTATATTATACTTGTCCAGTCAACAAAGGCATCTATTGGCTCAACATGGCCGACCTCTCTAAGTCACTATATAATTTATTATTATTATTATTATTATTATTATTATTAATATTAATATAAATTATCTTTTACATTTATTATCAAACATATTAAGGTGGGGCCGACCTGTACCCTTTACATAACAATTAGGGTTACAAGTAGGTCTAACTCTTGAACAGTATATAACAAAGGATCTAATACACCCACTAGTGCTCATCCACTAGGGGCACATCCATAGGGATGTTATCGCTTTGATTCATTGCATTACACAGAAGAACCAGGTCTTCACACGTTCACTTGTGCTCGTCCACAGCCACGTCCACTCTACAGATCTGCTTTCCCACTGCCACCGACAAGAGAATCATCTGGAGTCTTCTCGTCAACTCTGCTGCTCAGAGGAGCCTAATACATCATCTTCATTTCTGTTCTCATGACGATGCACCCAACACTTTGGGATTTCACAAGTTCACCTTGTGCTCAGCCACAGGCATGTCCTAACTCAATAGATCGCTTTTCCATTGGATAATCATCTGGAGTTCTTCTCAACTCTCTGAATGGAGGAGGTCATCTCTACGTTCCTAGCTCTGTCTCAGGCAGGAACCATGTACCCTTCTTAGGGGCTTTCTCTCAGGTTTGTAAGCTGAGAGAAAGACTTCACATAGTTGCAATGATCCACACCTCACATGTTTGTAAACTGGAGAATGTCTCACATAGCTGCATTCATCAACAATTAGGTCCCCAAAAATGTAACCACCTTTGCTAAAAATAGACCCAAATTTTCATGGTATCACAATCAACTAAAATTAGGACCATGAACAAATCTCCATATTGGGTCCCCAAAAATGCAATCCTTTTGTTGTTTGGACCAAATTTCAAAAAATACAAGTCTTCTAAACATAGAATTTTTTGAAAATAGAAACTCCTATGATTTGCCTCAAATTCGAACCACATGCCCATCTCCATAAAAGGAATCGAAAAATATGATCAGAGCTGGAAAAATATGACTTTCAGAACATGCAAAATTTCCGAGAAAGTGAATCTTGAAATCAAGAAACTGAAAAGGCACAAATCTGACCATACCTTTTAGGATTCTTTGACCTCCTTACCCATTCTAAATGCTGTAATGAATTTGCAAGTCTAGGGCACCTGTTGTCATTGAAATCTTGTCCAATTCATATGTGAGTCTACTATGACGTCTTCTCTAGATATACTTGTAAATGAACTACCTAGGCATGAACCTGTCCAAACATCAACCCCTGAAAAATAAATACATGCGACCATGCGCCAAGTCTGAAAGCTCTCTCGAACTATTGATGTTGAATGATTGATTGACCAACTAATCATCTCTGATAAGTACCCCAAATAGATTTTAGAGAAATCCATTTGGGGTGCTAACAAGCTCCATGAGTTCAACTATTTAATTGAAAATCTACCCATGTTAGTTTTTGGGGTAGCTCGGACAAGTACTTCTGCATTGGCGGTTCCTAGCATGGTGAAGTGTCCGAGTGACACTCTCTAGATATCAACTTTATTGTTAAAGTGGCTTTTATTTAATGACTAAAGTGACTTTTAATAAAATTGAGTGACTTAAGTGATTTAAGTAATCTCAACGAGAGATTAAGTCCCAACCGCTGATCTCAAGAGATCAAGATCAGATCTTGATCGTTGATCACTTTGGAGATAGGGTTTAAGTCATGGAGATTATAAAAGCAGATATAAGGAGAGTGAGAGGCACACAATGAGTGCATAGGAGCAAGAGGGAGTCTTGCTCATGTACTTGTGACTGAGTGGGCAGGGCTGAGGAAGCGTGCAAAGGGGCAACAAGGAGATAGCAGCCAAGTGGGCTAGGCTATTGCTGTATTGTAATTCCTCTGATGGGCCATTATCCCAGGACGAGAGCCCATGATTTTAATTAATAAAATCAAACTCAAAACTGGTTGTCCCGCAAGGATTTTTCCAGGGGTGTTCCAGAAATCTCTTGTGCAATGTGTGTTTGGTTTCTGATTTTGCTTCCGCAATTTTTATCGTTGATAACCTGGCTGTGATTTTAATTAATAACTTGAGTTTTTTGGAATTATTAGCCGGGTGCCAGGGTTAGGAGAAAATCGACAATCCACATGTAAAATGTTAAAAACTGTTGTATGCCACATCATATGTAAAAGACTTGAAATCCTAAATTTTATAATAGAGCACGAAATTTAAATATAGAAGGTTTGTTCTTGTAATATATTCTTTCCAATCAGCTTAATTTCTACAATCATCAATCATTGGGAGTGTACTTAACTTTTATACTGGTATCCTTATCTAGAGTACATTGTACGGTGACATCTTTAAAAATCACAGGAAGAAGGGACTTTACAAACTAATCTAACCTGAGATTGGGATTTATGTCAACTTTAATTAAACTGCATGTATGCCTCCATTCTTGGATATTATTTGATGTGTCTAGATTTGGGTTGTTTAAATGTGGCCAATATGCCTGTTATCGCACAATCTGTACTTGCCCAAAGCCCAAGGCAAGTGGGACAAGATTGGCATAACACGGGGGTAATCCTATCACTCTCAACTCAATAGGATACCCCTTTCTGTTTAGGAGAAGGATAAATACACTCCAAGGTAGACGTTCCAAGACCAAGTGGGTTGATGAAGGGAAAAATGTAAGGTAAACCACCCCTCTCTAGGTCACTCAAATCAGTTTATGTCTTGAAGGGTGAAGCAAAGAAATAAAAGGAATGTACCTGCCCTTAACCAAGACAAGAGCAAACGTTATGGCAAGCATCAAATGGTAATGATGCTTTAACAAGACAATAGGGTTGCAATGAAAATTGCTAATAAACAAGTGTATGCAGCAAACAAATATATAACAACATTTAGTACAGTAATAACAGCTGCAATGTATTCCAGAAAATGCACTTGTTTGGACAAGATAACAAGATATCCAAAACTTTCAGGATGAGAATAATTTGTCACATGCAACTTCTAGAGATGTTTCAACCAGCAAATAAACTTTAACAAGTTGCCAAGGATGACTGTAACAGCAGTAAAAAGGAAAAGTATGACAGCTGAAATATATCTTCAGAAATGCACTTTGTGGAGACAATTAAATGCACACTTTAACTTTGATTGATATTACTTTGCCTTATGCAAATTCTGGGCTGATTTAGTTAGCTGGTAGACTTAAATAGGCTTCTAGATGATGGCTGTAACAGTAGTTGTATCAGCCGCAAGAGTTAGATCACTAAACTATGTTAGGGTTAGTGGTGGTTAGTAGGATAGCAAGTAGGAGTTTGAGTTCAGGTTGATGGTTTTGTCAAGGAGAAGAGAATGAAGACTAGTGCCTTCAAGAGGGTAATGGAGTCTAGAATGGCAGCTCCCTTTTAGGGCTGCTAACAAATGATAATGCAGATCCAAGAAAGGAAAGAGGCTTGGGAGGAGTAGTACCTTAAGTCCTCCCTAAGCTCTAGACCTTGAGAAGGAAGGAGGTTAGGGTGTAGGCTCTTCTAGGCCTTAGCGCCTCCTTCTTGAACTCTTAGGATTAAATTTATTATCCAAGGTGCTAGTACTTTAGGGCCTTGGAGCTTAGACAATTATTAGAACAACCTTGCAAAGTTTAGCAAATAGAAAACAAAGAAGTAGCACTTTAAGTTCTTCACTTCTAGCATTCATTAGGCATGGAATTTCCTAATCTCAAATGAGCAAGTAAACCATACAATTAACCATTCAAATAGATGACAAAATGCAGATTTTACTTACTTGCACCAAGAATAATCATGCAAAAGAAAACTAGATTTCCAAAATACTCCACAAGAATTGATCCAAGTTGCAAGAAAAAGCCTCTAAGAGAGGTGCGCCTCACTATTTCAGCCAAACACTCCTCAAGAGGGTGAAAATTTCATACCTCTTGTCTGCAAGTGACAAGTTATGATTCAAAATGAATGTACTTTATGTCTATTTATACAAAATTGTGACCTTTAATTATCTTTAGGTCAAAAACAAGGTTGACCTGTCCAATTTGTTACAAAAATTAAATTTTGACATAATTAAGTAAATTTGCATCTAAAATCTCCTCAAGGGTGGCATCATGCCCCTCTAAGGTGACGTTGAGCCCCATATGTGGAACATTGAGCAAGGTGGATTAACGCTATGCCTTCAAAGGCCTAAAACCATGCCCACACGTGCCACTATCCTCATAAATCCCTCCAAAATGACAAACCCTAGCTCATGGGTGATGTCTAGGGTTGAAAAGGTGACGTCTAGAGCCTTCAAAGGCTAACATCCAAGTGGGAGGAGCATGAAACCTTGGGTCTAGGTATTCCAAAGTACCTCCAAAGGCAACAACCCTCTTCTTCCTGGTGCAAATCAACAATCTTTGTCATGCCCTCTGGCCTGGGGTCTCAACATCCAACGGTGGGTTTTGAGCCCTCATGAAGGTCTGAGCTAGTCATCCCCTCATGCATATCTGTTCATCGGGCAAACTCCTGCAGAGACAACAAGTACGCCCTCCAGGGGTACATAAGTCACAAGGATCATAGTATGTAAATCACATCTAATAATTATATCACCCGAACACAATGTTACCAGAACCGAACTGGTCATTGAACCGGTCGACCCAAAAAATCGGAAAAAAACCAAATAAAAAAAACGGTCACTAAAAATACATAAAATATTCAAATTTTGAAAAAAAAATACATATTGATGTGCATCCATGTGAAGCCAAATCAGTATACAAAAATTTGCAAAGTTTCTCATATATATATAACAAGTAACATTGTATAAAACCAAAATAGAAATAACAGTAAGTGGCAAGTGCACTCCAAACTCCAGAGTCCATAGTCATATGAATATCTGGATTCTGAATCAAAATACATCATCAAAAAGGCTCTAAATGGCCTATAAAGTTTAAAAATAACTTTAGAGTCTAGGCTAGAGAGTAGAGAGTCGAGACTACACAATCTAAAAGTATGAATCTGCATACTGAAACTCAGACTCAGACTAAGACTCAGACTCAAAGTCATCATCTACATCCTCAACATGAGTAGACTCAATAGGGGGATTTCGAGCCTGGCTTGATTCCCCTGGCCCATAAGGCAAAGATATAGTTGCAACATCAGTGCACACATTCTCTTGATGTGTTTGGGGATCCAAATCCATCCAGGAAAGGTCTTCATTGTCCGGTTTGAATGTCCAGTTTGAACTGGTAAGCCCTGTGAACCGATCGGTTTTACCGGTTCTGGTAACACTGCCCGAACATGTGCATCAAACCCCCCTAAATTCAAACACATGCTCAAAGAGGTTACACAATTTGACAAATTTAGGTTTGGAGAGGGTTTCAATGTGTCCTATTGGGTTAATCCCCCTTAAGTCTAGGGTGTTTCCTAGGTGGAGCCTAATCCAAGTCTTGTAAGTATATGAAGTGGCATGGGGCAGACCTTTGGGCATGGGGTGCATGTGATAACAGGGAAATGTAGTCTTACCTGTGGGCGCCTTTGTGGAGGGTGAGATGAACCTTGTCATGATTGCAATTATTTCCTAGCCCATTCATTGCCATTCCTTGTAAACTACAAACAAACGTTATGAAATGAAGAAGGATTCAATACAACATGTTCAAGTGCTTCAAATATCAGAGTGACATATACCATGATACATGGACTCATTACCTCATGGACCAAGACCCACTCCACTTCAGGACCAGGCTGGTGTGATGGACGCTGCTGCTGGCGATATGTGGACTGTACTTGAAGAAAAGAGGGGCCCTTCAGGGCTATTCTTAGGTCGTTCGACTCTCAACACTCCATGCCTGTAACCTGTAGGCCTCGAGGCACGATCTCCTTAGTTACCCCTAGGCTAGGGGGTAACGATCTCAACACTAGTCTCATACTAGACATGTATTGAAGTGTTTTAGAAAGTCAATAGACAAACTTATAAAGGTGGTTTACGTACTCATAGGAAGATTTATGTACCAAGTGGTTGTTGCCCCTACTGAAGTTCTTTGGCAAAGCCTAAGGTCTAATAGAATCATCAACTAAGGAACATGACATGTCCAATTGGGGGCTCGTGTCCATATCACATGTATCGGACATGAACATGCTAGGACACGTGTCTGACATGTCATAAAACAGGACATGTCAAACATGTGTCGGACACATGCCCTAGACATGCCCTGGGTGTTCGACTCTAAAATTGATTTTCATTGTTATTTTCTCACTTTTCTTTGTAGGAAAAGAGCTCTCTTGGTCTCTCATTGTGAAGGTGAAGGGTAAAATCGAGATTTGAAGGGATTCCAAATGTTTTGTAAATGTTCTAGTTTCTAAAAAATTTAGATCTTTACGTCTATATTTCATTTTTGTATTTGTAATTTGTAATATATATATATATATATATATATATATATATATATATATATATATATAAAATGTGCTCCCCATGTCTTGTTTCCAAGGTTGACATGTCCTGTGCTAGATACATGTATTTCCTTGTCCTCCGTGTTGTTGTGTCTTTCATGTGACTTAGATCGTCAATGATACTATTAGAAGAACACCCTATGTGGACTGTTTTGACATTGTTACTAGGGTCTTCCTCAAGTTTTCCTTCACACTTGGGAATCTCTAAAGGAACTCGTGGTCAATGAATCATGACATATGGGGTCATTCATCAACTTTGTTAAAATTGGAAGGTTCAAAGTAGCTATGTACGACAATTTTGGGGTTTGATTTCCTCCTAAGGGATCTTTACCTCTTTTATGGTTTTCTGACATGTTTGGGTTGTTTAGGTTGCCAATAAAAGAAGCTAAGTTATTGTTTAAAGGAAATGAATTGGTATGAGTTGAAGTGCTATGCCTCCAGGGAGGCCTTGAAATTCAAGTCGATAACTTTTATTCCAAGGGAATGCCTTAAATCGCTAGGTTGAATTTTGATTCTTCCAAGGATGATCTAAGAACATTTTTCAACAATTTTTAATTAGTTACCAAGGTTTTTTATATACCAAAAATCAAAGAATGCTTTAAATCTAGGATTAATCATCAGACCTAATTAAACTATGTTTGAAAAATTGATGAATCAAATAAGAAGCACGCCCACAAGTGACACTCTATCAAGGCACATCCAAAACAAAATGTATAAAATCGAGCCTTTAAAAAATGCCTCCACCAACGATGGCGAAATTCAATGGGAGGCCAACATAATTTAAAGTATGGTAGTGCTTACAGATTCTTTGCAAGATAGAGCCTACCAAGGGGATGGTGTCCAAGGGGAGTTATTAAGGGTAGTTATCTTCCTACCAAGGACACCATTCACCAACCCAACAACAAGATGCCTTGGGTGATAAACTGAGAAACATGGAAACTAAGCTTCCCTTTCATACTTGTATGGTTGGGTATGACAAAGGTACTTATACCCAAGTAGGCCTGTTGGCGTTGACTTGTCCAAGTAGGACCTTGAAGCGTTCGGTGTTAGGGAGGTTGTCAACATTGTATGAGCATTTCTTGAGTCTACTGCACAAAGTGGGAGGGAAATCTTCACTTCACACAACTTCCCCTCTGCTTGTACACTCCCATGTTTAGCAAGAGATGCATGTCTTCCCTAAAGCGGTAAAAATGATACAAAGGTATTTTCTCTCATTTATAAAACTTCTAATCTTAGTTTTCTGGCCTTGGACAATTATCTCTTCCCACTTACTACCAAGGCTCTATACTACTTACTCTTGGTGTAAGAAAGCTAAAATTGAAAGTCCCTACTCTTGGCACATTTAACATGTTATGTAGGTTTAGTTTTAGGTTGGAATTTATCTAGATCATGTAACTTTGTGTTTGCTACACCTCCTTGCGGATTGATGCTAGTGCAAGGGTCAAAAGTTAGTGATTTGGAAAAACTATTAATTAAGCTGCGGTATTTGTGCAATGGTTTTGTTGGAAAGTAAATAACTTGGAAAAGAAAAATATCGGAAAATAAAATTTTGTTCTTTTCTTTTGTTTTAGTTTTACCAAAATGTAAATACTTGGGAAAGATAAATATTGGAAAATGAAATTTCTTTTTTCTTTTCTTTTTGATCTACTGTAATAAATTTAGCCAACAAGCAATTTGTGCCCAAAAAATCCAAAAAAAATCCAGTGACAAACTACTCAATTCAATCTTGAAACAAAAAGTCCAAAAAGAGAACAATAAGACAATGAACAAAATAATCCTACTTCAATGGCTCTTTTGCTTTAATCATCTAGAAAAAAACATAATTCAATAGAATAGCATAAAAAAACATGGAGCGAAAACTCAACATTGGGTAGAAACAAGTCAAATAGAAGTGTGAATCGCTCGAAAATTTGTCAAAGACTCAAGGGGCCACGAAAAACATGTCGATAGAAATGTGTCAGAGTTGAAAAGGACTTGCATGACAATCAAAATGTTAAGTACGCCTCCATGTGTAGAAGGCTTACAAAAGTGCGCAATTGCAGGCCAAAGGGCTTGATAGGCTTGCAAATTTCCGTGCGAATAAAAATAAAGAAAATGTGAAAAATAACGTAGCTAGAGGTGGTTTGTTCTGGTTCTTCAAACTGAAAAGTGGGTAGTTAAGAAGTCACAAGTAGTTAAAGTACTCACCCTAAAAACAACATGACAAAAAGGAAGAATCTTAAAAAATTCTTCCGAAGTGGAGATGCCATTGAGCAAGAAGAATCCATTATAGATGGGGCTTGATCCTTGGACAATAGTAGATTGGATCACATAAGATAAGTTTAAGTTTATTAATGTCCAACAAATGACCAAAAGTAGGTCAATGAGATCACTTAGTAGATAAGTCATGATACATAGTGGCGCGAAGGCCACTCCTATGAAATAAAAAAGCAAAGCTATTCTATAAGATCTAAGCTTTAAAGGTGCAAAGACGAAGATGAATATAATGCTTTGTAGGAGGGTACAACTTAAGGCTTGGTGCTCCAAGTCATTGTCATTGGTAGAAGGAAAGAAGGGATTGTCCTCCTTTGAAGCAAAATCTACAACCTCCTACCATTAAAGGCTGAAGAGAAGTATCTCTAGGTAGAAGGCTAGTTGGAGGAGTTGGATTTGGTTCAGGGGATGTGTTTATCATCCAAATCTTCTTCAACTATATAATGCCCACAATTTGTCCATCACACTCATCTTTTAAAAGACATAATAGTTTTGAAACCTTTGGGGATCCACATTGATGGGTTATAGGAACACCTTAGGGAGAGCACACTTATTGATGATGGTTTACTTTAACAACATCTTGATTGTGCCACTGCTATTTGCAAATGGCGTGGTTCTCTTAGCTTCCTCCTTCTAGAGGCTGCAAATATATCTTGATGCACTCGCAAATGCTTTCTACCATTGATATGTTTTGGTGAATCGTAGCAAAACTAAGTTTAAGATATTTAATACTTTAATTGCACATTGTTAAACTTGTAATTTGTAAAGAGGGGGTGAGGTGGAGATCACTATAGGATATACTTGGGGGTAGAATCCACAAGTCTTAGATTCAATGCGAGGCTCACGAAGCAAGGGGGTATGTCTATGCACTTACAAACAATGGTATTAAAATTTGACCAATTATCGAATTGGTTGACCCCATAAACAAGAACCAGAGAAAAACTGGAAACAAAACCGGACCACAAAACCGGTTGACGAAAAAATACATAAAATATTCAAATTTTGAAAAAATAAATAAATTCATGTGCATCCATGTGAACCTAAAACATTATACACAAATATGCAAAGTTTCTCATCTACATAGAAAGTAAGGGTGCATAAAACCAAAATATCATTGAGTTCAATCCATGTTTGTGTTGTTGATTGCAACTTCATGGGACATTCTCCAGGTCGTTCTCCTCTAGATTGAGTTGAGGTGATCTGTGAGAGAGCCCATGTGATGGGTGTGTCATACTTCTCTGGATTGAGTTGAGATGACGTGTGGTCTCTTGTCATGCTCCTTTGGACTGAGTTGAGACGACTTGAGATGGTCTCATGTCAGACTTCTATGGACTTAGTTGAGTCGACTTGAGATGGCTCTCCAAATGGTATTCCTATGGACTTAGTTGAGTTGATCTGTTGAGAGTGACGTCCATGTGGCTGAGCACAGGTGGACGTGTCCCTAGTGGCAGAGCACTAGAGGATGTGTGGATCCCTTGCTATATTGTCTAAGAGTAAGATTATTGTGTAACCCTAATTTGTATTGTAAAGGGTACAAGTCGGCCCCACCATGTAAAGATAATTAATATTGTATAAAGATTAATTATATTATTTAGTTGTACAGGTCAGCCCTATTGTGCCAATAGACACATCTATTTGATGTGATAGGTCATGTATAAATAAGAGATAGATCCCCATTGTGGATCATCTCTCTCATACACTCAACGCATGGTTTGAAATTGTGAGCTGTAATTTAGGGCACACTTTTCTAGGTGCCATCTTTCTCAGTGATAGAAGCACCCTCTTGTGTGCTCTAGGGTTTGTGGTGTGGAGGATCTTCTCTCGGAAAATATAGCAAAGGATTGCTGGGTTTTTCCCTTGATTCTGGTGTCTTTTGTGCATGGTTATTCTTCTTGTGATCTTGGTTACTGCACCTATTGTATATTGTATTGCTGCATTGTTTTATGGTTCAAGTTCATGCTAAAACAAAAATAAACTACATGCTTGAGCTAATCATCAAAAATTCAACATGGGATCAGAGCAGTTCCTGAAGATGATCATTTGCACAATCATGAAGGAAGGTCGTAAAGGGCCGGACCCCTATGGTGAAGTTTAAGACTGGTGCACAGTCAATGAAGGAAGGCTGTGAAGGCTGCTAGACCCCCTGCCGTAGGTGTAAGGAAAGGGCTGGACCCCTGTGATGAGGTTTTAAGGCTGGCCGCAGGCCTATCAGCCTTGGCTGAGCCTTGTTAAGGGTCTTAAAGGTAAACCACAGCAAGGAGAAACCCCTCTAGGGCTGCCGCAGCTAGAAGGAGTCCTAACCGCAGATCTAACAACAGCCAGGAGTAACCCTACTAGGGCTGCCACAACAAGAAAGAAACGCAATTTAAAATGGCCCTCTTCTAAGATAAATTGCAGGTGTCTTTGGCATGTTCTTTCTGTGACAGGTTGAAGGACTGTAAGGTAAATTCTTAGATGAATTACAGGCCAAGTCTATGGTAGCTTTCTGAGGTATATTCCGAAAAATTTGTAACTAATTTTCTGAGGCTACAAGGCACAATTTCTGAGGCTATAAGGCTGAGGTTGAAGTCTATTTTTCTGGGCATATTGAGGCCTGTTTTGAGGTCAAATCTGAAGCAAATTCTAGGCCTGCTCTAAGGTGAAACAAGGGCAGATCTGAAGCTATGTTAAAGGGCAGATCTGAAGCTGGGTTAAAAGTAGAATCTGAGGTAAATCTAAGAGTGAACTTCAGCAGATATGGGCAGCGAATTTCTGAGGTTTGTCCAGTCGAGTTAGAGGCCAGATTTAAGGCTGTCCTGACGCAGATATAAGCCTGTTCTAAAGGTAAGTTCTGGAGCTGTCCAAAGTCGAATTGCAGAGGAAATATGGGACAATACTAAGACCAAGTTGTATGGTACATTCCTGCGAAGCTTCTAGTCCATGTCAAGGCAAGTTACAGAGCATCTTGGACGAATTCTTCAGAGCTATTTGAGGGCAAAGTTTGGAGCCATCTTTTGTATAAACCAAGCAAAGATTAAGAAGCAGCTAGGCCAAACTTGAGATTCATCTTGAGCACAAGTTTTCAGGCTTGCTACAGGAAGTATGCTAGCCAAGGTCTAAATTTGAGTTTGAAGACATTTTCGTTTTGAGGTAAAATTTCTGAAACTTGTCTCAAGAATAATCCTTGACATGACTTTTTGAGTGTGTGCTATAAGTGTACTTTATTCAAGCTCTAGTGGACATCTAGGAGACTAGACTTGCAACTAGTGATGTTCAAGGTTTCAAGCCCTTGTCACTATGCAAATGTGGAAGAAAGGAAAGCAACTTTAGCCACCTCAAAATAAGTCAAGGAATGCAAGCAAGAACGACAAGGAGTTCTTCTCTATCTCATCTTTCTCAGGAGGACCAAAAGCAAGATTGAGCATGATTGTAGACTAAGGTAAGTCTTGTACTACATTCCTTATTTGATTTCATCATTACCTTGTAGTAGCTTGCATTTTATAATGAAGGGTATTATCCCTGTTATGGGAGCCCTCATGACTTGGACCATGATCCCTGGTATGGGAGGCCAATTTCTATTGGTTGCTTATTATCCTAGTACAAGAGGCCATTTTGGTTGTTATCCCTACGAGAGGCCATCTTGGTTATTATCCTAGTACGGGAGGCTAGATTTCTTATTTCATTATTGAAGGGCCATGATCCCTGGTACGTGAGTCCAATTTTTCTTGGTTGGTTATTATCGTAGTACAGGAGGCCATTTTGGTTGTTATCCCTACGGGAGACCATCTTGGTTATTATCCTAGTACGTGAGGCCAACAAAGTACTGTAGAGGCAGTAGAGGACCTGAGAAGACATGGGATGTCTCCAGGATAGCAACATAAGAAAAGTATAATGTCACAATTTCCTCCAGATCAAATGTTTATCCTTCCCACTTCAGGGGGAGTCAAACTATTTGAGAAGAAGGAAGAGACAATACCTTCTCCCCCTTAAACAGTTCAGAGGGAGACATTTAATAATCCTGTAGCTCCAGTTGATGTTCCCAGAGACATTGCGGTAGGTCGGATGAGGCCTGTTATCGCATAGTTTGTAGCAAGGATAAAAGGCTTGAGGTTTGAAGGTCAAACTGGCGTAACAAGAACCAATCCCACCCAATGTCACCACAATGGGATGGTTCTTTCTCTTTAGGGTGGTAAGACCCAGGGGAGATGTCCCCGGTGACCTGGGGTTTTGAGAAGGCAAAAAGGATAACAAGACAGGATAAATTCTCCCCCTCACAGATCACCACTGAGCAAATAGTCCTGGCTAAACAGTCAATAATAAAGTAACCCCCCCAAAGATATACTTGCCTGAGACAAAGCAACAACAAATGATATATGGAAGCTTGTTCAATGGGTTAGTACTTCATATAAATAGATGACTATCTAATAAACATATAAACAATTTGACAATAAATGTTGACGAAGTCAATGTTTATCAATAGCAAATGAAAATTTTATCACTTCACCAATAAATATTGGAACAATATGGCATTCAATGTAACCAATCAACACTTCATTCAATAAATGCCTTAAATCACCATTCAATTGCTTATAAAACAAAACGTTTTCTGCACAAGGATATTAATAGCAAGAGATGATCACAACACTTGGTTAGTAGGGTTAGTTTATAAGCTAGGGTTAGTGTAGTTAGGGTTTCAATCAATGTGTTGAGAGTAGATTTGATAAAGGTCACTTAAACGCATGAGGTCTTAGGATCACTGCCTTAGGGTTGAATGGAATTAATAGTGAAAGATGCAAGAGTTGAAGGAGACAAAAGTCAAAATGGCCAAGGACTAGAGGGAGAGACTTTGAGGTGTTGCTAAGGCAAGGCCCCAACGTCAAAACCCTAGGGGAGAGAGGCTCACTTTGGTGTAGGTGAACTAGGCCTCAGTGCTCTCTCCTTCTTCCTTAACTCAGATGGCAAAACGACTAGCTGAAAGATGAAGCATAAAACCAAAACTAGAGGGTTTGATGAAGCAAGGTGTTGCTACAACAAGGCCTTTTCAGCAAACCCTAGATAAAAAATGACCCCAAGTGTACTAGACCTAGGCTTAAGACGTCTCTCTCTTCTTGGCCTCTAGATAGTACAGCTAACAATAAATGAAGAGAGAGAGAGAGAGAGAGTGTAGCAACAGCTAGGCTCTCTTCTTCTTCAATGGCTAAATATTTCTCTTTCAGGGGACATGAGACAAGGACCTACTTGTGTGCTTGTCACCTAGGGTTTTGTTCAGCAAAATCATAAACACATGCAAGAAATTAAACTACAACAATTCATTCAAGAAGTTTTGCAGAAAAATACTTACAATTCACCAAGAAATATCAATGCAAACCCTAGTTGTAACACCTTCCTTCAAGAGAAATGCCAAAATATGCCAAAATAATCCTCCTTCAACAAGTGCGCATCACTAAATCAGCCAATAACCCAAGATAGGGCACAAATTTCAGACCTCCTTATTGAGTGAGTAAGTTGTGTCCAAAATGAAGGTGAAAATCCTTCATTTATACCATTCCATGACCTAATTTTACATTTTAGGTCATGTAAAAGGCCGACAAGGCCAAAATACTAAAATCATACTGTTTTACATTAAAATGTTAATTTAAAACCCTAATCAAGCTGAAAAGAAGTAATAAGCCCCTTTAAGGGAGACGTCAGCCCCTTCTAGGGAAAATGGGGTATCTTGGAGCAAAACGTTAGCCCTCCTTGGGCTTCTCCAACCTGCCACACGTGCCAATACTGCCTAGTCTGCCTCCCAAAACGTCCACAATGCTGGATGACGTCATGGTCATGATGGGTGACGTTCTAGGCCTTCCAAGGCCAACGTTCCACTGAAAAAGGGCCAATTCCCCTAGGTCAAGCTCTGTCGGGGTGCCTCTGGTGGAACGTCCTCTTCTTCTCTGGTGCAAAGACCCTGATCCATCTCTGTCCTGTCTTTGCCCCCTGATGGGGTCTCAGCATCCACCTGATGGGGTCTTCAACCCCATGGAGGTTCGAACTGATCATCTCCCCATGTGTACCAGTCCAAAATGGTACCTGTCCGTCGGGCATGCTCCTGCACATCAAAAGCTACGCCCTCCATGGGCTCATCAGTCACAGGGATCATAGCAATGCCAATCACATCTCATCATCAATATTATTAAACATGTGCATAAAATCCCTAATACATCAGTTAACAGCTCAAAGACGTTACAGAAGCCTACAATACAAGTCTGGAGAAAAAGACAAGGTGTCCTATTGGGCTAGTGCCCACTGGAAAAGGAAAGTTTTCGGAAGAGACCTCATCCAAGCCATGTAAGTGGGTGATGTGGTCAGGGGATGTCCAAGCATTTGGGTGCAATGAGGGCCAAGGATGCAAGAAATGTTACCTGTGGGCCTCGAGGCACAATCTCCTTAGTTGTCCCTAGGATAGGGGATAACAATGCGAATGCATCATATCTAAGTTGTACTGGCATGGTGTCGAGTATCATCTACATCATCTCTAAGTCGTACTAGCATGATGCGAATGCATCATATCTAAGTTGTACTGGCATGATGTAGGTTAATGTCTCTGCATCATCTCTAAGCTGTACTAGCATGGTGTCAATGCACCATCTCTAAGTTGTACTGGTATGATGCGAGTCATCTGCATCATCTCTAAGCTGTACTAGCATGATGCTACTAGCCTACTGCATCATATTTAAGTTGTACTAGCATGATGCATCTCAAGACATATGTATCATATCTAAGCTGTACTAGCATGACATTGAAGCATCATTTCTAAGTGGTACTAGCATGATATAGATCAACACTCCCTCTCAACCAAGGGAGCAATCTCCAGAAGTCCCAGCTTGTCCCTCAAGTATGTAAACTTTATCTTGGACATAGGCTTTGTCAAAATATCAACTGTTTGCTCATCGATGGAGATGTACTAGAGAATCACTTCTCCCTTCTGGACTTTATCACGTATAAAATAGTACTTGATCTCAATGTGCTTCAACCTGTCATGGAACACAGGGTTCTCTAAAAGCTTCACACAACTCTGATTATCACAATATATCACAGTCGAATCCAACACTCGATCAAATAGTCAAAAAATCAGCTTACGAAGCCATACTTCTTTCGTACAAGCATCGCAAGTTGCAATATACTCTGCTTCTGTAGTGCTGAGTGAAACAAACTTCTGTTTCCTGCTAGCCCATGATATCATAGTAGAGCCCAAACTGAAACATATACCAGAAGTACTCTTTCTGTTATCTGCACTACCTACCCAATCTGAATCAGTAAATCCATGCAGCTATACGTCACTGTTTGAGGCATATCTCAAACCATAATTTAGCGTCCCACAAAGATATCTCAAAATGTGCTTTGCAGCTATCCAATGCTCATGTCTAGGTTCCACCTGGAACTGGCTCAATGTGTTCACAACAAATCAAATGTCCGGTTGGGTATTAACCAAATACATCAATGAGCCAATCAATTGTCGGTACAGGGACGAGTCTACTGGAACATAATCAGAATCAGAATCTCTCAACTTCCTCAGATTTGTCACCATGGCTTTGCAATCCATCATGCCAAACTTCTGAAGAATCTTTACAACATACTTCCCTTGCCCCATGAAGATTTCACCATGCTTCTATATTTCTAGTCCCAAATGATAATCCATGAGACTAAGATCTTTCATATCGAATTTAGAGGCTAACTCCCTCTTACACTAAATAATGAGAGGCTTTGCACCTGTTAGAAACAAATCATCAACATATAGTAGCTGGATCACAAGTGTGTCATTCACAACCTTGTAATAAAGGTTTGGATTAGCATAGCTCTTGGAAAATCCAAGTCTTGTCAAGTAACTATGAATTCGTGCATAGCAAGCTCTTGGAGCTTGCTTGAGTCGATACAAGGCCTTCTTTAATTTGCATATATGGGTTTCTCTTGGGTGTACCTCAAAATCTTGAGGTTGCTCTATGTATGCTTCTTCCTCAATTACTCCATTGAGAAAAGCGGTCTTTACATCCATTTGATGTAAACTCCAATCCATGGATGCTGCAAGAGATATGATGGCTCTAATAGAGGTGTATCTGGCAACTGGAGCAACATCTCATCATATTCTTCTCCCTCCTGCTCGGAGAACCCTCTAGCCAAAAATCTATTGATTTATCTTGTAAATTCATTTTGAAGTGACTATAGACTTTTCTTCAAGTCTAGGTACGATTTCCTATACATCGTTTTTCATGATGGATTGATATTCTTCCATCATAGCTTCCTTCCATTCTTTCTTATTAACTGACAACCAAATATCCTCAAGTGTTCTCAACACTTAGCTTCTTTTCGGGGAAAGCTTCTTCTGGAGTCATGTTCTTCAATATATGATGAGGATTTCTATTCTGAACATATACGGCTGTCATAGCTGCTTCTCCCCATAGAAACATGGATAGATTCTGGTCATTCATCATTGCCTTGATAGATTCTTCAATGGATCGGTTCTTTCTTTTTGCTACACCATTTTGCTGAGGATTGCAGGGAGTAGTGAGCTCCCTCCTAATCCTGACCTCTTTGTAGAATGTCTTGAAATCATCTGAGGTGAACTCTCCCGCTTAGTGAGGAGGTTGACATTGGTCCACACACATCCGAGTGAACAATGTCCAAAAATTCTTTTGCTTTATACGCTTCCTTTAGAATTGGTACTTGGTGAGATCACTTGCCTTACCACTTGATGGAGTCATCTCCTCCATGTTTTGCAACTGTCACTTTAGCTCCTTCTCAGAGCTAATGCCTGTGACCTGCCCGGAACAAGAACAACAAGAGCAAAAGTATTTCCAATACCATTTTCATAAGAACATATCTATGGTAACAAGGATGGTAGTCATCATAGGATTACCAAGGTGACCTGCAAAACAAGAAATAACTCCTAGAGGAGATGTTAGTTCATTTTGCAAACAAGTGCAATAAGCATCTATATTAATCCTTACATGAAACCAAGTATACCTAGCAGTAATAAAACCTTTCAAAGATTGTTGTCACAACTTGTATTGTAGCAACTATCAAACTTGATATGTGCAAATTGAAACTTAACAATTTGATCAATCAAACTTGGAACCTGGAGCCTCAACTGTTTGTTCCTCTGAATGTACTGAATCCAAGATCATTGCTTGGACAAGGTCTCTTGTACATTCCCTGCAAAACATACACATGCTTTGCTGGATGATATAACATGAAAAACATATACAAGTGCATACCTTTGAAATTTGCAGCATCGTTTAGATTGTCTTCTAATATGAAACTAGACATCATCTTGACAAGAAGAGGTTAGAAACTGAATCAAAAAGGTTCAATGATTAGAACAAGCTAGAAACCCTGAAATTTCAACTTTGACCACAAAATTAATTGTGACCAAAAGTCAACCTTTGACTTTGACCAATCAACCTTTGAATTTGAGCAGTCAAACTTGATGTTTTTGTTGGTTGAGGGCACCAGAGGGTGTGCTAGGCTAGGGCGCAGTAGAATATCCAAAAATTAGGTCCAACGCTTTACTTAAGGTGCTCAAAGAATTAGATTAGGGTTTGCTGCAGCTGCAAAATCAGAAACCCTAGTTGCAGTTGCAACTGGTGCTATAACGAGCTTGACAAAGAACTCCTACTCTACCTTCTAGTAGTTAGACTGTTATGAAGGTAGTGTGGGCCCATAACCTGTTAGAATATTCAATGTACTAATTTTACCATAGACAATATCACAATATTGTCACCCAACCACCCCCGAGCACCATACCCTTTGCTAGATAGAATGATTCTAGAGGTAGCACTAGAACCAACAAATAACTAAGAGAGTGCATCTTTCTCCAAAGATAGCGCACCAGAAAGAAAGTCCCAAAACCACATAACAAGGACAGTACTCAACTGCAGCAGTTGCAGTTGCACTCACCAAGAATACTGTTATGAACATAAAATATACATAAATAGATATTCATAACATAATAATAGTAATAGTTAATAAATAATAATTATTAATAATGAAAGGTCATGTCTCAAAGGACATGACTATTGGTAAAGGGCACCCCTGCGTGGGTATATAAACAAGCCCTCATTTCTCAATTGTAATCATCTATCTCATATATTTATCTCATTATATTTTATTATTCATTTATTGTTTACAGTCCTATATGGATTACTTTTTTTATATTCCAAATATTTTGGATTATTCTTGTGTGAGCGAACTTTGTTCGTCTCATTTGGTATCAGAGCTGCGTTTTTCTGATCCTGGCCTTTGGCCACTCTCTTATCAAACCTTGTTTGATCTGGCTTTTCGCCAACCCTATCGTTTCAGAGTTTCTCTGAGAAATTTGGTCTTTGACCACCAACTAGGCCTTTGGCCATTCAAATTTTCAAAGTTTTTAGGAACTTCGGTCTTTGACCAATTCAGGCTTTGGCCATATAAAACTCAGGATTCTGTTGAAGAACATTTTGCTGCCAAGAAATCAAGAACAATATATATATCAAAAATTCTGTTATAAAAAGAACCAAATAAAAAAAAAATCAATCCACTGCAAAATTCAAAAACATTTACAACAAATAAAAACACGTGATTACAAGAAGAAGTATCTGTTGCCAATTCATGATTAAAGACTATTCTGCTGCTGAAAATAAATAAATAAAATAAAATAAATCTGAACATATCAGATATCTGGATTCTGTACAGTCAACATTTCATAGCAGAAATTTTGTTCCACATCATTCAAGCCCTTGTCCACTCTAAATTCCTAAATTCCAGGAACTCCGGATCTGACCATAACTCGGCATTTCGCTAAATGTTTTTCAAACATTCAAATAATTACATCCGCTGCAAAGAAATTTGAATTAAACCAAAAAAAAAAATTACATCTGCTGCAAAGAAATTTGAATTAAACACACATAAAAACAAAACAAGTCATTTTCTTCCGTACAGCCTACGACTACAGCCACGACTGTACAGTCAAAGTGAAATTAAGAAATTAAAAAAGAAAAAACAACAGTCATTTTCTTCCGTATAACCCTGTCCCAGCCGTCGTACAACCCTGTCCCAACCGCTGTACACATTTTGTGTTGTTTGATTCCCGCTGTCAACCACTGACCGTACGCTCCAATTGACTCTCGATTGCTGTCCTTACATTCATTTCACTCAATTAAATCAACTACCGTGACTTTTCAAAGAAAATACGTGCCCCTTAATATCTCATAAAATTGAATTATTCACTTTAGGAATAAAGTTACTTATTTAAATAACTTAATTAAATTAAGTCACTTTATTTAAAATTTTACTTTATTTCACTGACTTATTTAATTAAAGTCAGTTATATTCAAGGTTGAGCATATATTTATATAGTGGTTCAATATATAAATAGATAAAAGCAATATTAAAGATTTTAATTGAAAGCGTATCGGAATCAAAAGATACAAGACTATATAAAAGAGTATTATAAAGTGGATCATTAAAAAAAAAAGAAAAGAGGAGATATTTTATTACTTTTATAAAGTATATAAAATAAAAAAAGAGATACATTT
>ML781285.1:518617-528865 GCA_009831015.1 Picea engelmannii | reverse complement strand
CAGGTCTGTCCTTGACCTGAAATTTGGCTCTAAGTTTCAATCTCCAAGACTGTCCTTTGCTGCTGTTTTAGGACAGCAAACAGTCAAGTAACTTTCTGCTCATAATTTTTATGGTTAAGTGTTCTTTTGAGGTGCCCTTGCAAGTGTTTTCATACCCCAATGTTAGCACATGCAATATACTCAAAGAAAATAACACTCCTCTTGATCTTTACATCTCTAACAAGCTGATCTATACTCTAAGCATCCATGAAATGATCACAAGTATTTTTGGTCAACATGACCCTGGATAAACCCCCCCCCCGGGGAAAACTAGTTTGGAATGAAAGTATATATAATGATGGTCTTAAGTAGTGAATACAACAAGTAAGCTAATACAATGGAACCTGATACAATAGCAACTCCTCAGGAGAAGCTTTGGAGTTCCAAGAAAAGAAATGCGCCCAAGCTTAGTGCGCCCTCTTCCCTTGTTGCTCTATCCACTAAAGTGATGAACCCTCCTTCCTTGAAGAAATTTGATGTCTCCAATCAGGTTTCAATCACTCCTTATCACTCCCATAGTTTAATGCCCAATCCATAATCAGAAAATTCATCTTATGGCTATTATTAAATTCTGGAAATGAAATTGCTGAAATTGAAACACAAGAGACAACTTCTTTGATTGGAAATTAAATGCAGAAATAACTCAGCAATAAACAATCACAACACATAGAAAATTTTGGTCCAAAAATGACCCAGGAAAAACCCCCAGTGTGGGGGAAACCTGTTCTTCTGAGAGGGCAGCTTCTTTTATTAATTTGCAAGCATCTGGAAATTACATTTGCAACAGAAAATTAATTACACAACAGAGACCACTTATCTCTTTTTTTCCAAGACAAATCTTCCTTGGAAACCGTGCCAAATAACCTCCTCGATTTTTGAGCCAACTTACTCAGAAATTCCATATGCTGTACGGACAACAATCAACAACTGTACAGCCTTCGATTTCTGTGTAGGTTGTACGGATCCGTATGGATTTAATTAATGCTGTACGAACGCCTCGATTTCTGTGTAGAATAAAACTCGATTTTTGTGCATGAATCCGTACCGTACGGATTGGTTATGGATGGAATTAATTGCTGGTATGCGCCTCGATTTTCATGCCCACCTTTGCATGGAAAATCATGCCTCTCCTTTTCTGGAAATGCTTCTTCTTCCCACTCCCCAATCTGCTCTCTCTTCAGCGAAAGCTTGTGTGTGTTCTCTGAATGAACTCATTAGACATTTAAAAGTCTCTTTCTTCCCTCTTGACCTTCCATATACCCAAAGTGACTTTTGGGTGTCCACATGATCCAAAAGCTCATAATTAATTAGATCAACGGTGGAAAATAAAGTGCACATGAGATTCACTTTTTAATATTTTATTCACCCAACTTAAATAAAAGACCCACTTAGCTTTTATTTCCTAAGTCACTTTCACTTTATGAAATAAAAGGGTTTTACATTAAAGTGGTCACATTTCCCTAGGGAAAGAGACCAAGCCTAAGGAACACCACTTGCCTCAGTATAAAAATTTAACACTCCCTCTTACCGGGGAAGGTGTTACTTACGACCCCCATCTTGTCCTTGAAATAAACATGCTTTCCTCTCGGAAGAGACTTTGTGAGGATGTCAACCATTTGTTCATCTGTAGACACATATTCAAGCTTCACAACCCCTCTCTGAACATGATCACGAATGAAGTGATATCAGATCTCAATGTGTTTGGACCGATCATGAAATACCAGATTCTCCGTGAGTTTTAAACAACTCTAATTGTCGCAATAAATCATCGTAGGCTCCAACTCGTGTCTGAACAAACCTGTCAACAATTTGCGAAGCCAAATGGCCTCACATGAGGCTTGCCTTGCAGCCATATACTCTGCTTCAGCTGAGCTCAAAGCCACAGACTTTTGCTTTCAGCTAAGCCATGAAACAATAGCCGAACCCAATCCAAAACAACTACCTGATGTGCTTTTCCTGTCTGAAACTGAACCTGCCCAATCTGAATCTGTGAATCCTGCGAGTCTCACTCCATCACTACGAACATAATCCAGACCATAGTCAATAGTGCCCATCAAATACCGAAGCACATGTTTTGCAGCTATCCAGTGTACTCTCCTGGGCTCCACCATAAACTGACTGAAGGTATTAACTGCAAAACAAATATCTGGTCGAGTATTGACCAAATACATCATGGAACCAATGAGTTGATATAAAGTAGGATCCACCAACCCAGAATCAGAAGAATAAAGCTCCTTCCCATTGGTGGCCGTGGGAGTGGACATGGGTTTGCAATCACCCATATGGAATCTGTTGAGAATATCAACTGTATATTTTTCCTGTCCCAGGAAGATATGCCCCTCTTCCTGCCACACCTCAAATCCCAGAAAGTAATGCATCAACCCAATATCCTTCATGTCAAACTCTGAGGCAAGATCCCTCTTACAGTCCTCAATAAGTTTCTCTGCACCTGTAATGAACAAATCATCAACATAGAGAATAAGTATAAGCATCTCACCATCAACAACGATGTAATACAAGTTGGGGTCTGCATCACACTTCATGAAATCCATATGCTGCAAGTACGCATCAATGCGAGAATACCTTTAGGAGCTTGCTTCAGTCCATATAATGCCTTTTTCAGGCGACAAACATGGGTCTCTCTACTGTAAGCCTCAAAACCAAGTGGCTGGTCAACATAAATCTCCTCCTGAATAATGCCATGGAGAAAGGCGGTTTTGACATCCATCTGGTGTATCTTCCACCCCATCTCAGCTGCAATCGAAATGATAGACCGAATCGAAGTATATCAAGCTACGGGAGCAAAGGTCTCACAGTAATCAACTCCCTCTCTCTGTGAAAACCCTCTAGCCACAAATCGAGCCTTACACTTTTCAATGCTTCCATCCGCAACATACTTTATCTTATAGAGCCATTTGGAGGATATTACTGATTTCCCATCAGGCCTGGGTACAACCTCCCACACATCATTTTGCATGATGGATGCATACTCCTCCACCATGGCTTCCCTCCAAACCTGTTGTGTGGCTGCCTCCTCATAGCTAGAAAACTCAGACTCTATAATACCTGTCACCATCGCTACATAACTGTAGAATCTCTCCGGTGGCCTGCTCTCCCTGGTGGAATTTCTCGGAATCCCTACTGTCTTAGCTTCTTTCAAGGTGTCCTGAAGCCACTTGGGCTTCCTCTTCCCTGAAATAGCCTCCTTAGCCTCGCCCGAAGAAGATACCCCTGAAAGCTGACCAACTGAGCCTGGTGACCCAGTACTTTGAACAACTGTGCCAATGCCTATAGAACCTGAAGTGCCATGTGAACTATCAACCAGAGGACTAAACGGTGAAGTGCTTGGCAAGCTGAACTATGGACTGCCATGTGAGTCAATTTGTATTGTGACTACTGGTGAACCTGTAATCCCTGACACCCAAGTGCCTCCCGTGCTAGAACTCTGAGTCCCAACTCCCTGTACTAGACTTCCCTGCTGTTGGGAAGTCTAAGGTTGTTTCTCCTCTAACTCTCGTGACCTCCTGCAAGCCCTCTCCTCCTCAAACTTCACATGCCTCCGAACAACAACTCTCCTGAGTGTTGGAATGTAAAATCGGTAGGCTTTAGAAGTCTCACTGTAACCCACAAGTAAACCCTTTTCAGCTGTGGGTTCCATCTTCATCCTCTTCTCTTTGAGAACTTGAGAGAACGTGATACATCCAAAAATCCTCAAATGCTCAATCGGAGGCTTTTGCCTAGTAAAAACCTCCTTGGGAGTCATATCCCCAACTGCCCTGTGAGGACTCCGATTCTGTAGGTAAATTGCAGTGTTGCAGGGTTCAGCCCACAAGAACAAAGGTAATCCCTGGTCATGAATCATCGATATGGAAGCTCCAATTATAGACCTATTCTTCCTCTCCGCAACCCCATTCTGTTCAGGGTTGTAAGGAACTGTCAGCTCCCTTTTGATGCCCTCTGGAGTACAGAAATCAATGAACTCATCCGAGGCATACTCACCTCCATTGTCAAATCTCAGTACTTTAATTTTCTTTCCTTTTTGGTTCTCAACAAGAGCTTTAAACTCTTGGAACTGTGCAAAGACCTCATCCTTATGCTTCAGGAAATAAATTTAGGTTTTCCTGGAGTGGTCATCAATGAACAATACAATTACATAGTACTCATGACCTCTCAGTGATGGAGAAGACATCCTGCCACTAACATCTGAATGTATAAGTCAAGGATACCTGTAGTCCTGCTATCTCGTCTTTGAAATGGAGCCTTGGTGTACTTTCCCAAAGCACACCCCCTACACACATCATCATGCTCAATGCTAAACTCTGGGATACTTGGGGTGATCTCCCTAGCAATCCTCTAAGCTCCATGATGCAAATGCCCCATGCTCTTGTGCCATAGCTCACATAAGTCTTTGTTGCTGGTCATGCACACAAATGCCCTTGATGCCTCCCATATCATCTTGTACATCCTCTCGTATCGAACTCCAATGACTTTTGTCTCTGAAATGCCTTTGGATAAAGGAGTACATGCCCATCCTTGAAAGTCATCACATATCCTCTGTCCTCGATACAAGATATTGAAACAAGATTCTTCTTAAGGCATGGAACATACAATACATCTAGCAACTTCAGAGGATGTAAAGACTCCCTTTGAAAAGCCACTGTGCCAATCCCAACAACTCTCACAGCTTGGTTGTCTGCCAAAACAATGTCCAGTTCATGATTCTGCTGTCTAAGCTCTATAAACTGCTCATGAACACTTGTGATGTGACGAGAAACACCACTGTCAATATACCATAGTGTGGGAGATACTGAGCTGCTTGACTGCTCTGCCATAAAGGCAAAGTCCTGGTCAAATCTCGAAGAGAAATCATCCACCTTGGCTGAAGCTGCCATCTTCTGTGTCTTCTTCTTCTTCCTCTCAGGACATGTCACTACATAGTGTCCCATCTTCTGGCAGCACCAACATTTTACTTTGCTAAGGTCTTTGTCCCCCTTTTTCTTTGGTTTTCCTTGCTGCTTACCTGGACCTGTGGGTCCTTGAGTCTTAGGCTTCCCCTTCCTCCATTTGGCTGAAAGAGCCACATTCTCCTCCTCCTCCTTAACGCTAGATGAGCTGCCCTGCAGATAGCCTCTCTGAGTCTCCTCCTGAACAAACATAGCCCATGGTTTTGACACACCATTCAAGGCTGTCTGAACAAGTTCTGCTTCTCCCATTGCCTCCCCTACTGCTGACAACTCGTCCCTTACTTGTGTGATCCGAGTAAGGTATGAAGTGATTCCTTCACTCTTGGCCATCCAGATATTTTTCATCTTTTCCCTTAACACTATCTTCCTGTTTTCATTTGTGCTTTGATACATGCGAGTCAAAGCATCCCACATCTGATATGCATGCCCTTTACTGCTGACATGTAGAACTACATGGTCTTTTATGGCATCAAGAATGATCCTTTTTGCCTTAACATTCTTTTTATTGAAGGCTGCTAATGCTGTTGCATCTGTGGGTACTACAACAGGGTTCGTGGAAGTACTTTCAACAATGTCCCAAAGTTCATTTTCTTGGAAAAGTAAAATGATTCTTGCCTTCCATAGACAGAAATTTCCTGTCCCTTCTAGCCTATCCTCCCACCTCAAACCTGTAGCCATACTATTGAAGAAAACAAGCCCAAACCTCCACTGAACAAATCTGCCCACAATTTTATTGCTGATATAAAATTTCTGAGTATTAATAACTCACTTTCCAGCTGTTATAAGGCTGTTCCAGTCACCAATGCTCTGATACCATGAAGAAATTTGATGTCCCCAATCAGGTTTCAATCACTCCTTATCACTCCCATAGTTTAATTCCCAACCCATAATAAAAAAATTCATCTTATGACTATTATTAAATTCTGGAAATGAAATTGCTGAAATTGAAACACAAGAGGCAACTTCTTTGAGTGGAAATTAAATGCAAAAATAACTCAGCAATAAACAACCATAACACATAGGAAATTTTGGTCCAAAAATGACCCAGGAAAAACCCCCAGTGTTGGGGAAACCTGTTCTTCTGAGAGGGCAACTTCTTTAATTAATTTGCAAGCATCTGGAAATTACATTTGCAGCAGAAAATTAATTACACAGAGACCACTTATCTCTCATTTTACAAGACAAATCTTCCTTGAAAACAGTGCCAAATAACCTCCTCAATTTTTGAGCCAACTTACTCAGAAATTTCGTATGCTGTACGGACAACAATCAACAGCTGTACGAACTTCGATTTATGTGCAGGCTGTACAGGTCCGTACGACCGTACAGATTATGTTGTATGGACAACAATCAACAACTGTATGAACTTCGATTTCTGTGCAGGCTGTATGGATCTGTACGGTTGTACGGATTTAATTAATGCTATACAGATGCCTCGATTTTTGTGCAGAATCAAACTTGATTACTGTGCATTAATCTGTACCATACAGACTGGTTATGGCTGGTATGTGCCTCGATTTCCGTGCCCACCTTTGCATGGAAAATCGTGCCTCTCCTTTTTTGGAAATGCTTCTTCTTCCTGCTCCCCAATCTGCTCTCACTTCAASGAATGCTTGTGTGTGTTCTCTCAATGAACTCATGAGAGACATTTAAAAGTYTYTTTYTTCTCTCTTGACCTTCCATATACCCAAAGTGACTTTTGGGTGTCCACATGATCCAAAGGCTCATAATTAATTAGATCAACGGTGGAAAATAAAGTGCACATGAAATTCACTTTTTAATATTTTATTCACCCAACTTAAATAAAAGACGCACTTAGCTTTTATTTCCTATGTCACTTTCACTTTATGAAATAAAATGGTTTTACATTAAAGGGGTCACATTTCCCTAGGCAAAGAGACCAAGCCTAAGGAACACCACTTGCCTCGGTATAAAAATTTAACATTCCTCCTTGGTCCAATGAAGACATAAACAACCTGTTGTGTGTCTCCTCCAACATGAGCCAAACAGATCTGAGATAGCACAAGTCTTTCTAGTGCCTGTTAGTGGTGCGCCCTCCTCCACAAGTGTGCCCTCCTCCAAGCAATAACCAACACCAACAAATAATAAGGGCCTAAGCCTCCATGAGCCCTCCATGGATGGAGGCGCCAAGCTTTCCTCTCTCAATGCTTCCATTCCCATCCTCTTACCCTTCTCCCAACTCTCTTGGTGAACATACAAGTGAATGTGCCTCCAAATGCCCTATGCACCCTTCTTAAGGAATCATAAGGAAACTTAAAAAGTGGATGGCTAGGATCATACCAAGGCATTCCTAATCAAAGGTGGAGATCTCTCCAAAAGAATCTCAACTCAAAACCTACTTTGGGTTAAGTTTTCATAGTTCACTTTATGTCCCCCAATTCACCTGCAAAGTGAATTAATAGTCACTTTTGCCTCAAGTCAAAAGTGAAATTAAAAAAGTGAATTAACAAATTTCACCCTTTTGACTTAGGAAAATGTCAAAGTGAAATTAGAGATAAAGTATAAGGCACAATGGGTCAAATATTTCCCTCTTGTGGTTAGAGACCCACAACTACAAGGGGACCACTTTTCAAGGTACCCAAATCTCAACAATAATATGGATTTTGATTGTTTTATATTAAATAAGATAGTCATTCTTGTTTACACTATGGTAATGTTTTAATTGATAAATCAATGGATTTTGTCATTTGTGAAAGACAAATTATGTTGTTGGAAGGCATTTGAAGACCTTTAAATGCTAATCACAAAAGCAGTTTACTTTTCCTTTTTATAATAATGGCAAAGTGATATAATATGGCTTTTGTGGAGCTTGAAATTTAGAATTTAATGTGTAGTTATTTTAAACTCTTATGAGAATTGATGTTTTTTTGTCTGCTGCTTTTCATAGGTTAATGCTTCTGAGTGTCGTAGTGGAGCATTGGTGAAGCAAAAGTTTGGAGAAGCAATGGAATCACATGGCTTGAATAAATGGTCTGCTAAAGTTTTCAGTTATGATTTAGACATTGAAGAGTCAATGATGGTCTTGCTTTTGATGAGTAATTTTGTTTTAAAAGGGATAGGTAGAAATACTAGGTGTCTAATTCTTTGTATTATTTATGGTCTTGAATTGTTACATGATAGATAATGCATATGATAAGGCAAGAAGATAGAAATCCGATATGCTATTTGTATACGATGTATGCAGTTCAACTAAGAATGTTTTGGTTTCCGTTTTTCCTTTTGTTGTTAAAGTAAGATTGTGAATGCAATTATTTATGCAGTTGCATCTTAAAGCATATACAATGCAAGTAATAAGAAATTGATTTTTTGTCTCAAGATATATGCTTCTTGACTATATTTATGCATTTGCACCTTAAGAATATACAATGCAGGTAATGAGAAATCAATCTTTGTTTGAAGATGTATGCTTCTTAACATGTGAATTGTCCTTTTCAACTCTTTTAATCTTTTGGGAGTTGACTTTGCTTATTTGTGGTTCTTCTAAGTCTCTGATATCTACTCTCACCTAATGATTAAAATATAACATGATGCTAAAAAGGATTACCTTCATAAAGGATTACCTTATTAGGTAAGCAATGGACAATTTGCATTGGATGTGCCTTGTTTTTAATTTATCATCTTCAATATATTTTTTATCAACTAATCAATATATTCAGTGTTATAGCTGCTACAGTATCATTCTCAAACAACTTATTAGGTAAGCAAGGGACAATTTGCATTATATGTGCCTTGTTCTTAATTTATCATCTTCAATATATTTTTATCAACTAATCAATATATTCAGTGTTATGAGTATGGTTACTTGTTCTCCTGAATATCTGCATGGAACAACTGCAATGGTTGTTAGAAGTGGTATCAGAGCTATGTTTGATCCACTAACCTGTGGTGTAACAATTTATTTGAGTCCTTGGGTCAAATTTTTTCTCAGATGTTAGCCGAATGAAAGAAATAGGTTGCAGCAAAGACTGTTGAGAGAAGACATATAAAACCAAGGATTGCTGCATAAAATATCCTTGCACAGACATATATAGAAAGTGCTGCGGGTTCATACATAGAGCATCCAAAATAAATCATATCAACCTCCGTCAAAGAGCAATTTTCTGGAAACCAACTTTAAATACATTTATAGATTTGCATTAAAGGATTGAAACACAGCTGAAATAATAGTGAAGTGAAGATAGATGCCATGGTCACCATAATCCGAAGTCCTTAAAATAAGCTTCTGCCATTGTTGGAGAAAAGTCTCCCAAAGTAAAATTGGCTGCTTATTAAAATTAAATGGCAGATTAATTAATAGACTTTTTCCCAAGGAAATATTTCTGAGCTAGTGATTAGAAATTATCTAGAAAATGTAAAGTTGAAAGGAGAACTTGTCTTAAAGATTGTTAATGCAAATCAAACGTGAACCTTCCTAACAAGTTTTAAGGTTTGAGGAAATCAATATTTGCATGATATTGCTTAACAGATCTTCAAGCTTTCCCAAATGGAGTTCTGTTCTACCCTGGATTTAGAATTGAAACATTTCTGAGGCAAAGTGAGTTGAAATTATTGAGAAAATGTAAAGTTGAAATTAAAAATTCTCTTAAAACATCATTAATGCAAATCAAACATAAGCCTTCGTAACAAATTCATAAGGTTCAAAGAAATCAATATTTATACGATATTGCTTAACAGATCATCAAGCTTTTCCTAATGGAGTTCTGATCTACCCTGGATTTAAGACTGATCCAAACAATTTTTTTTTCATCCCCAGAACAAACTTTAAGAAGGAAAATGAAGTCTTAAAACAAAATCATTAAGATAAAGGAAAGATTTGGTGCAGAAATGAAAAGGTCACTTACAGAGTATTTGAGTTATGTTATAAAAATGATGAACTTATTAAATCAAATATCTGAAATCTTAGGATACAAGTGTAGATTTTTGAGGTACCAAGGTTGCCAACACAGGTCTGTCCTTTGGCCTGCTGCTAGACTCTGAATTCAAGATTATCAAACTGTTTTCTCACTGTTTTGGGACAGTCACTAAGTCTGATAATTCTGCCCAGAAAATTTACCTTTAGTCTTGTGATTTGATGCCCTTTTGAGAGATTCTAAACACATGTGGGAAGTACTTTGTACCATGTACCATGTATTTTATGTTGAAATATTGTAACTGCAAAGAGTATTCTAATTATTATTGATGTATTATTCATTAGATCAATCTCCTTTTGTGGATTGATCATGTC
>ML781285.1:465118-490302 GCA_009831015.1 Picea engelmannii | reverse complement strand
AATTTGTAATATAATATATTAATATATGTAATTAGTATTACTAATTAGTAATTATTAATTTAAAATTTAAATTAAAACTTTAAAGTTTACATTAATAAAATTTAAAATTTAAAATTTAAAAATTAAAATTTAATAGTAAATACTAAAATAGTAAATAGTAAATACCTATCTATATGTGGGATAGTTAAAACTTAATAGTAAATTTTAAATTTTAAATAATAATTTAATAAATATTAAATTAAACATTAAAAAAATTAAAAAACTTGTGGGCATACCTGTAACCGATGAACTGCTGGTCGGACTGGCGAACTGTGGAAGTTTAAACCCCTCTCCGTCTCCCCCTCCGCGCGAACTGTGGCTGAACGGGACCGCGTGAACTGGTGTCGGACCGACGAATCGTGGAAGTTAAAACCCCTCTCCGTCTCCCCCTCCGCGCGAACTGTGGCTGAACGGGACCGCGCGAACTGGTGGCTGAACGGGACTGTGAGGTCTCCCCCTGCGCGCGAACTGTGGCTGAATGGGACCGCGTGAACTGGTGGCTGAACGGGACTGTGAGGGTCGACTAATGGGACTGTGAGTTGGGACTGTGAGTTGGGTGCGGGCATTGTGAGTTGGGTGCGGGAAAGACACGGGACTGTGAGGGCGGCGTGTAGAAATGAGTGTGTAGGTTAGTCTTTACGCGCGGGTGAGTGAGGGGCACGTAGATTTAGCTTTTTTTTTAGTTTTTTAATATTAAATTGCAAATCCATCCCTGAATTTTTTAGGGACGTAGGTACGGTACTCGATCCGTCCCCCATTTGACCCAGGGACGGATTGGGGATGGCATAAACGTCCCTAAGTCCCCACTGACGTCCCCATCAAATTGGAAACGTTTCCTAGGTGTTTAAAAGTCCCCGGTACGTGGGAACGCAGGGTACTTGGGTTTTTTTAGGGGGTACGGGTACTCGTGCAACATAGGTAATAACCATAAATTTTCTATGTAAATTTTAGCCAATGAAATGTATGTAAATGACCTATCCTAACATGTTAGAATGCCAAAAATATAATGGAAATGAACAAAAAATTGAAACAGAAATTATTAGAGGGTAAAAGTGGGTAAACTGAAAGATTTCCAGATTTGAAATCTTCACATAAAACCCTAGGTAATCTTGCAAATCTTGAATGCTAAGCTACAAGAAACAATAGGAAGTGAATAGATCTAAATAGAGAACCAAAATACTTTGCAACTATTAAATAGAAAATCAGTTGATCTATGATAACACTACCACAAATCTACCCAAGCAAAATACTTTGCTTGGAATTCCTACTCTAGATCTCTAAGATAAGCATGCATAAGAAGAATACAAAGGAACATGATCAACTCAATAAAACAATGGCACCAAGAAGGCTCTCAACACCGTGGATCCTCTCAATGATTTCCTTTATTCAACAAGAAGCTTGAACAAATACTTGCCACAAGCTTGAGAGAAGAGCAATAACAAAAGAGAGCAAGAGAGAAGAGTGGGAGAGGAGAGATTTTGGCATAGTAACAATACACTGAGAATAGATGAGAAATGAGGGAGGTGAGGCCTTTATTTATACTTGGGAGCCAAGAGTAACCCCTCTTGGATTCTTTTCAAGTGTCATTCCTTTAAGAGAGATTGAACAACTCAAGGAGGGGCGCAACTCTAGGGTTTTGGTAGGTTTAAGGTTTTGGTAGATGAGTGAGGGGGTGAGGTGGAACCTTTTTGCACACTTGGGGAGAAAGGGAGTTTCCCCTTTAATTTTTGTTTTTTCATAACTTTCTCTCCAAGGGGGGTGCATCTTCCCTAGGGGGGATGATGAAATGAGGTGATGGCTAGGTGAGGGGGTGAAATACAGTTGAGAAATGTGTTTCACTAACTTAGGAAAGGGGTTAGGCATCTTCTCCCACTCTTTCTCTAACCTTTTTGCTCATTTTTACAAAAACTTGACATTTTGACTTTGTCAATTAAGCTATTAAATTGCTGACTCTAGATTGACTTGGACTCCTCATGGAAAAAAACCTAGAAAAACTTGTTCAATTGAGCTGAAACTTGGTCCAAGGGTGTAGGGGGTTTCATTCCATTTTTTTTGAGCACAAATACCTCTATCAAAAATCCCAAGGACCTAGTTTTTACATTTTTACATAAAAAATAATTAAAATTACCATTGATTGTGTAATTTTAATAAATTAAAAAAACTACTTTGAGTTGACGGAATTCCGCAAGATTCTAGAAGATGTCTAGCATGGTCATTTAATTTATTCTTAGACCCTAGTCACCCATAGGGCTCTATCATCAAAATGTCTTTTACCACTTTGGAGGATTATTGTGGGAGTGAAAAACTCAAGGGTAATTAAAAAGGTTGGTTAGGCCAAATTAATTACTTAGGGAAAAAACGCTCGATGAAAGGACTTCCCTAATGATAAAGTCCTAGGCAACTAACCTACAATATGATCCATGCAGACCCATTACATTATTATCCTATGCAGGGGAGCGAAAATTCCAATTACAAAGTGAAGTGCTGAGGCCAAAACTGCCTTGTAGAATCGACAAGTCTTCAATTTTGTTGCACCATCAGGTACTTATCTTCATGGCACATGGAGTTGACCCCCTAGTCAAAATAGGTGGTCAACAAGGCCATAACCAATTGTGCCTCGTAGATATCTCAATACATGCTTCGTTGCTATCTAGTGTGTCTTTCTCGACTGACTCATAAACTGGCTAAGTACACTCATTGCATAGCATATATCATGTCTGGTGTTAACCAGATACATCAATGATCCAATCAACTGTCTGTAAAGATGTGGATCAATATCGCATGAATCAGTAGAAGCCTCGTTCATTTTCTTCAAATTCATCACCACCGGTGTAGGCATGGATCTACAGTCCATCATCTTGAATTTCTTCAATATCTCCACTATATATTTTCCTTGACCCAGGAAAATCTCATTAGTCCTCTGCCATACTTCTAGTCCCAAGAAGTAGTGCATCATACCAAGGTCCTTCATCTTGAATTCAGAAGTCAGTGCATGCTTGCATTCAACAATAAGACTTTCTAAATCGGTGAGGAATAAGTCATCAACGTATAGGACCAAAATCAGGCACTCGTCACCAACAATGTGGTAGTATAGGTTAGGATCAACAACACTCTTGCTGAAGCCCAAACTCATCAAGTACCCATCAATCTTCTCATACCACGCATGAGGTGCCTGCTTTAGTCCATACAGGGCTTTCTTCAACCTGCATACATGAGACTCCTTTTCATGTGTCACGAATCCATTTGGTTGCTCGATGTAAACTTCTTCCTCAATCTCACCATTGAGAAAGGTTGTCTTTACATCCATCTGATGTAGTCTCCAACCCATGGATGCAACTAGAGCAATAATCGTATGGATGGAAGTGTATCGGACAACATGAGCAAATGTCTCCTCATAATCTATTCCCTCCACTTGAGAGAATGCTTTGGCGACAAATTTCGCTTTGTACTTCTCGACACTTCCATCAACTGCATATTTGATCTTATAGATCCACTTAGAAGTCACTACAGAATTCCCTTCTGGTCTCGGAACAATATCCCACACATTATTCTTCATGATGGACTGATACTCTTCGGTCATGGCATCTTGCCAAACCTGTTGACCTGCTGCTTCTCCATGACAAGAAGGCTCAGTATCAATGATGTGGCTCATCGTTGAAACATAGCTTGAAAATCTCTATGGTCTCTTGCTCTCTGTGAATGTAGTACAAGGAGTTGCATGTCCCTCTGCCTCCTACAGAGTTTGTTGAGCCCAAGCAGGCCTCTTATGGCCCACTGCAATGTCTCTGGGAACATCAACTGGATCAACTGGATCAATTGGATTTGTAATTGTCTCCCTCTGAATTGCTGAAGGGGGAGACGTTACTGTCTCTTCCTTCTTCTCATTGTCAATCTCCATCTGAGATTCTCTGGATCTTCGCAAGGCCATCTCTTCCTCAAAAGTGACATCTCTGCTAACCTCGATCTGTTTCTGACTAGGGATGTAGATTCGGTATGCCTTCAAAGATTCATTGTACCCCACAAATGTACCCTTTTTGCCTGAAGGGTCTAGCTTTGTTCTCTTCTCCTTGGGTACATGAAAGTATACTAGACACCCAAATATCTTGAAGTGTCCAACCTTAGGCTTCATTCCGGTGAAGGCTTCTTCGGGAGTCATGTTCTTTAGAATTTGATGAGGATTCCTGTTTTGAACATACACAACTTTCATCGATGCCTCTGCCCACATAATCATAGGTAGATTATGATCATGTATCATCGCTTTGGTTGCCTCATTAATGGTTATGTTCTTCCTCTCTGCAACTCCATTCTGCTGAGGGTTATAAGGAACAATTTACTCCCTCTTGATCCCTGCCTCAATACAGAAATCACTGAAATCCCTGGAGGTTTACTCTCCTCCATTATTTGATCTCAACACCTTGATCCTCCTCCCGGTCAGGTTCTCAACCTGAGCTTTAAACTCTTGAAATCTCTCAAGGACTCAATCCATGGTCTTCAAGAAGTAATTCCACGTCTTCCGAGAGTGATCATCGATGAAGATCACACAGTACAAATATCCATTCAAGGAAACAACAATCATGGGTCCACAAACATCTTTGTATGTATCAAGTCCAAGATCCCCTTGGATCTACTGTCACTGCTCAAGAAGGACCACTTGACATTCTTACCAAGAGCACAACCTCAGCAAACGCCATTATGCTGAACATGTATCTTTGAAAGGCCTGTTACCATATTCCCTAAAGCGGGAATGGCTTTGTAATTTAAATGAGCAAGTCTCCTATGCCATAGCTCACTCAAACTGATAGTATCATGCAACAGGGCCTGGACTGGTTGGACAATCAATTTGTACAAACTGTTTTCTCGAACACCAATCACTCGGGCAAAATCCATGTGTGAGTTCTTGTGCCATGCAAAAATTTTTCCTTCAGAGAAGGTAACCTTGTAGCCTTTATCCTCTAAGGCAGAAACATAGACAAGGTTCCTTTTCATCCCACGTACATATAGTACCTCACTTAATTGAAGTGGTATGTCGGAATCTAGTTGGAAGGTAGAAGATTCAACTCCTTTCACAGTATATCTGGCATTATCACCTAGTACAAGATGTAGACAAGACTCTTTCTCAACAAGGTCTGTAAGATGTTTTCTGTATCTAGTCATGTGTCTAGAAGCACCACTGTCAATTAACCAAATATCACTATCTGTAGGAACCGTACCTGAGAGTGATGATATGAAGAAGAATGCTTCATCCTCTATGTCTTCATCTCTTTGATGTGGTTCTGGATTAACATTGACAGTGGATGCTAGTTGTCTTCCCTTCTTCTTGGTAGGATAGTTTCTCGCAATGTGTCCATGCTTGTCACATCTGAAACATTGAATCCTTGATATGTCTTTTCTCTGTTCATGACTTGGAGTTGCTGAAGTTTTCTTCTCTTTGAATGCTTTGCTAAAACTTCTTCTATTTCTTCTTCCTCTCTTTGCATGAGAAGCAAGAGCTTGATTGTCATCATGATGGGAGTCTTGCACTCCTCTGGCTATAAGTCTGGTTTCTTCCCGAGTGCAGTCTGTCCATAGACGATCAAACTTTTAGGTAGATCTGCTCTTCCACCGATACTTTGAAGAAATGGTTCCCAATGTCTTGGAAGAGCATTGAGAGTGGTCATGACAAGTTCTTTGTCTGTTATGGTTTCTCCAATGGCACCTAGCTGATCTCTGATCTTTGAGATCCTCATGAAGAAGGTGGCAATGGTGTCAGCTTTCGTCATCTTGATATTTTGAAGCTGGTGCTTCAATGTAAGAGGTTTGTTTGTGTTGTTTCTCTCAAACATCTTCTTCATGCATCATACATCCCATAAGTTGTTTTCAAGGTAGAAATACGTGGTAGTAGATGATCTCTCATTGAATAGATGATTATCTCCCTTGCTTTGACATCGTCTGCCTTCCAATCAGCCTTCTCTTCATCGATTGCTATTGCTGGTAGAGTCTTTTCTATCAAACTCAATAAGTCATCCTCTTCTAGAGTGATTTGTAGTCTTGATTTCTAGGAGCTAAAGTTGCTTGATCCATCAAGCCTATCTTCTACCAAAGTTTCGTTCCTCATGGCTTGCAGATTCTTCACAAACCCTAACGACTAGGCTAGGAAACCTAACATCTAGGCTAGGCTAGAAACCCTAGGTTTTGTTGGGCTTATGACTGGCAACAATAAGCCTTGGAAAGTTAGAAGAACCTTGGTGAGCTGCAAAAATTCTTCGATGAGCTGTAGAAACCCTATAGGCCGAAATTTTGCAGAAATCCTATAAACCTTAGGGGCCAAAAATACAAAATTCTTTGATTTGCAATCTGAGAGTTGTTGGAGGTGTGTAGAAGGAGGCGATACACTCTTATGCAAAATTTATCCCCAATGTTCAAGTGGAAGATGCAAGAAGGAGGGTCGTTTTTGTAGTTGCAACAAGAAGGTGACAATTGGCTTTTCAATGGCTTGTGCAATGGCTCTTCAGGAACTTTGCTCTGATACCATGTTGAATTTTAATGCTTATCTCATGCACATGTAGTTTATTGCAATTTAGCATGTACTTGAACCATAAACAATGCAACAATACCATATACAATAGTTGCAGTAACCAAGATCACAAGAAGAATAATCATTTCCAAGAACACAAGAAGTTATCCTGGGAAAACCCTTCTCAATCAAGGGAAAAACCCAACAATCCTTTGCTATAGAGTCAAGAGAAGATCCCCCACACCATGAACCCTAGAGCACACAAGAGGGTGCTTCTTTGACCTAGAAACTTGTGCCTAAGAGAAGTGCGCACTTTAGCTGTACAACTAGCTTGAGAGAAAGTTACAATGAAGTGTGTGTGAGTGATCCACAATGTGGATCTACTCACATAGTTTCTCAAATAACCCTCAACCCACTTGTTGACTATCTCTATTTGCCCACCTATCTCTGTTTGGGGGTGGTAACTGGGGTTGGGTGTCAATTCTGTCCCCACCAATCTGAATACCTCCTGCCAAAATGTGCTAATGAACCGATTGTCTCTGTCGTTGACTATACCTTGTGGAAACTTGTAAAGTCTGAAAACCTCTCTTAAGAATAGCTCGACCACCTGCACTGCACTATAGTCGGTAGGAATCACGAAGAAATTTACAAACTTGGTCAATTTGTCAACCACTACATAAATACAGTCCTTACCCTAAGCCTTGGGTAGGCCTGTAATGAATTCCATGGATATACTTTCCCATTTCTGCTTCGGAATGGAAAGTGGCTGAAGTAACCCTGTTGGAAGTGTCTGTTCTGACTTGTTTTGCTGACAAGTCACAGACTCACTGATATGTCTCATCACATCTTGCTTGAGACCCTTCCAAGAGAATCTCTCCATGACCCTGTAAGTTTTGAAGAACCCCTGATGGCCTGCTAATGGAGAGTCGTGCATTGTTGCCAAAATCTTCTTTTTGAGACCCGATCCAGGCACTAGGTAGACTCGATCTTTATAGAATATGACGTCGTTTATGACCCTGTACTTGTCGTCTTGTACATGCCCTTCCAATACCTCGCAAGTAGATCTATCCTTGGAATATTCCACTAACAAGTGGGATTTCCAATCTCCGGAAATCTCCATCAAGGAACAAGCCGCAGGTCTCCTAGATAGTGTGTCTGCCACAATGTTTTTCTTCCCCTTGACATACTCTATGTCAAAATCAAAGGTCTGGACCTTTGTTATCCACTTCTGCTGATGCTCGCTGAGATCCTTTTGCTAAAGGAAATACTTCAAACTATTATGGTCTGTCTTGGCCACAAATTTGTTGCCCACCAAGTACTGCCTGAATTTGGTCAAAGCATGCATGATTGGAAGCATCTCCTTGTCATAGATCGAATATAGTCTCTCGGGCTGGCTGAGCTTTTTGCTCTCAAATACAATGGGGTGTCCCCTCTGCATCAACATTGCATCGATCCCCTCTCTTGATGCATCACACTCCAAAACAAATGGTAGCGTGAAATCGAGCAATGCTAGTACTGGGCATGTGCCCATGACTTCCTTCATATGCTCAAATGCCTTCTATGACTTTTCTGTCCAGATGAAGGCTCCCTATCTGGTGAGGTTAGTGAGTGGTGCACCTAACCGTGAAAAACCCTTCACGAACCTCTTGTAATAGTTGCACAACCCAAAGAAACTCCTCAACTCGGTCACATTCTTGGGCGTTGGCCAATCCAGAATGGCCCTGATCTTCTCCTGGTGCACTTGTACCACCCATGCGCTGATAATGTGGCCCAAGTATAATAGTTCTGTCATGCCAAATTCACTCTTTGACTCCTTGGCATACAATCATTGTGACTCCATAATGTTGAGTGCCTCATCCAAATGCTTCAGAAGCTCCTTCCATGTCCTACTGTATATCAAAATGTCGTTGAAGAACACCAATACCGATTTCCTCAAGTGATCTCGAAATATAAGGTTCATGCTGTTGAAGTTTTACTTATACAACTAGCAGTTATGCTTCTTCTTTATTATTATATTCATTTAGCACATTAGCTGCATAAATAAGATCACTGAAAGGGAGACAATCACGGAAACAATAGAGACACAATAATTATTTGGGGAAACCTTCATGGGGGAGAAAACCTAGCAAAACTTCCTCAATATAGACATACCAACGATCGAACGAAAGATACTCCTCTACTCCTTTACTAGGAAGAGTAGCACACCACTTAACCAAGGAATACCAAGACACAAACCAAGAACCCTCCTTGATGTCACACTTAGCTGCAGTAGTAGTTCCTCCAAGATTTGCGCACTTCTTCATAGTTGCAGAGCTAGTGTGGTGAGTGTACAAATGAGACACCATCCAAACATATAAATACAAGTTGTGAGGTGGCACTAGGGTTGTGACTCTTCACTTGGTGGAGCCGACTTCTCCTCGAAGTGACTAAAACCACTTTACAATTACTAGGGGACGAATTTACAAATACCACCATAAATACATGTTAACCAATCTACAAAAAGGGATTTGATCTTATATAAGACTCGACATGATCAATCCACAAAAGGGGATTTGATCTAAACAATAATGACTCAAGTAGAATATTCTTCAAAGTTACAATAATTCAACACTCCCCCTTAACAAGAAGGGTATTCTATTGACAACATAAACAACAACTGACTGGACCCATTCCATCATCAAAAGGATGGGACATCGTTATCAACATCAGGAACATTGTCGGTCATATCTATAGGTCATCGAAAGTTTTTCTCATCATCAACATCGGTAGAATCTCAACATCATCATCATCTGTAGCACGGAGCTGGAGTAACATCATTATCATCTGTAGCACGGAGCTGGAGTAACATCATCATCATCAACATGAAGCTGGAACATCAACATCAACAACACGAAGTTGGAACAACATCATCAACATCACGAAGCTGAAATATCATCATCAACAACACGAAGCTAGAATATCAACATCTATATGTGGCAACAAAATGAGGCAGGTGCATCAACAACAACATCTGTAGTATTCTGACAGGCCTTCTTTACTGGACCGTCAGGATCTGCTCAGGAATCATAAGATTCCTAAGGATATAAAATCCTAACAAGCTACCACGTGGTACTATGACAGACCATCCTTATCGAACCTTCATGATTTGCCCAGGAATCATAAGACTCCCTAGGATATAAAATCCTAACTAGGCTACCACTACTGACCACAATTGGCATATACATGCACAGGTACTCTGGCAGATTGTCCTTATCGGACCTTCGGGATCTGCCCAGGGATGATCAGTCCCCTAGGATATAAAATCCTAACTGAGCTACCTGTTGTTGGTTAGGATACCATAGTATCATCATCACTCCCCCTTTTGTCGGAGGTCCTTTCGAACTACACCAAGGTTGTCTCATAAGTACTCAAACTTCACACGAGATAGAGGCTTAGTCAACACATTTGCAACCTGCTCATCTGTGCCAACATATTGGAGCTTTACAACTCCCTTCTGCACCATGTCACGAATGTAGTGATACCAGATCTCTATGTGCTTCGTCTATCATGGAACACTAGGTTCTCTGCCATCTTTATGCAACTCTGTTTATCACATAGAATCATGGTAGATTCCATCTCCAGATCGAACAGACCTGTCAACAACTTCCGAAGCCATATGGCTTCACAACTGGCGGAGTATGTTGCAATGTAGTTTGCTTCTACCGTATTGAGAGCAATACTGGATTGCTTCCTGCTTTTCCATGAAGTCATGGCTGACACCAAACTGAAACAACATCTTGAAGTGCTTTTTCTGCCTGAAGCACTTCTAGCCCAATCTGAATTAGTATAGCCATACAATCTGAAGTCACAATCTCTAGTAAAACAAAGGCCATTGTCCAATGTACCCTTAAGGTATCTCATCACATGCTATGCAACTACAAGCTGAATACGGTTGGGCTCCACTAGATATTGACTCAAGGTGTTCACAACAAAGCATATATCTGGTCTGGTATTCGTCAGATACATCAATGAACCAATCATCTGTCTGTATAGAGTAACCTCAACTATTTTTGACGAAGTATCAACCAATATCTCCAGATTCATCTCCATAGGAGTCAACATAAATTTACAGTCCATCATGTCGAATCTCTTTAGAATTTCCACAACATACTTTCCTTGATTAAGGAAAATCTCGTCTGGGCTCTTGCCATACTTCAAGACCTAAGAAATAGTGGATCGAGCCTAGATCCTTTATTTTAAATTCAGTGATAAGCTTCTTACATTTTGTGATGAACTTTTCTTCACTAGTCAATAAAAAGTCATCCACGTATAGCAGCAATATATCATCCACAATCTTGAAGTAAAGGTTGGGATCAACTTTACTCTTGGTAAAGCCCAAGCTCATTAGAAAACTATCAATCCTGCCATACCAAGCTCTTGGAGCTTGCTTCAAACCATACAGAGCCTTCTTCAACTTGCAGACATGAGTCTTCATGTCTTGTACTTAGAAACCAAATTTTCACATCACATTGTACCAACTTGGTACACTTGCTCAACTGCCACTTAATCTGCACAATCATGTGATAGTTCTTTTTGCTTTCTGCAAAGCACTATTTGTCTCACTGCCTGAGAGTATGTCCTTTGCTCTCTCTACAACTGTTCCTCTGGGACTGGGACTCTGCACCTGCAACTCCTCTTAAGCTGAGAACGGTTGTTACTGAAGGTAGCTTTTCTTCTTTCATGGAGGCAACTCAAACTCAAATATAGGGATTGCTCCCTCTAAACCTCATACTGTATTGGAATCATGGTTGTTTTGTCTGTCTTCACGAACACTAGAACTATTTCTTCGGTTACTAGAGCAAGTGTCTTGTCATTGTCTTCTTGCTCTTGCTGGGAGAATCCTCTGGACACAAATCAGGCTTTGTACATCTCTATACTGTTATCTGCAACATGCTTGATCTGTTAGATCAATCTTGGAAGTCACCACTGACCTCCCTTCTAGTCTCAAGGCAAAATCCATATCCCAGTCCTTCTGACTGGCTTACTCCTCTGTCACTGAAACAAGGGAATCGTCCCAGGAGATTTCACATCTCCTAGAAGTCTCTGAAGCTACGATCTAGTCTTCTCAGCTCGTGGCATCTGTTCGTTCGTCCTGGAAGACATCTCTTTTTCCCATCCGATCCTCTCTAAGAGCGGGTTCACTCTGAGTTTCCATGCTTCCTCTAAAGCTTGACTCCCTCTGACTCTATAATCTTTAGAGCGATCTGCTCCCTCTGATATGGCACATCAATGCTATATGGTTTTGCATCCTGGAAAGTGTCATGGGACCATGCTATTCTCTTCCTGGTTACTGCATTGATTCTGGGTAGGCCCTTCTGGCTCTACTAACTCTTCCTGATTATCTGAATAGTGATTAATTGCAATAGAGGGATTTATTTTGTTTATCTTTGGAGCCTTCTGCTCCTCATGATCCATCTTTATATGAGATGTTGTGTATCTAGCACAAGTAGCTTCTTCTTCTTCTTCTTTGGTACATGGATGTATATGGTCATATATACAACTTGGATAGTCTGGCCCATGTCTCATGTAATATATATTTCCTTCTGCAATCGTTACTATAGCTCCCTCAAGGTTATCACTTGTGACCTGCCCGGAACAAGAACAAGAAGGGAGAAACAACATACAAGAATAATACTCTTTATAATAATAATAAAACAATAACAAGAACAATCGTCACAGTAGCTCCTTTAGAGCTATCAGTCCCAACACTTCACAAAAACTTTCACTCCAACTGGTACTGCAGCTGGTGCTGGCACTACAACTGGTGTTGCAACTGGCATGAAGGAACTGACACAAAGAAACTGGCATTGCAACTGATACTGCAGCTAGTACTGCAACTGCAACTTAGGGTTTTATGAGGAAACCCTAATTTATCAAACTTCAAATTTTGGAATTTTGATCTAGGGACTAGATGTGCCCTCCTAGGGAGAGTTCCTAGGTGTAGTTACTTTCTCCAACGTCCTCTTCAAACAAGGAAAATGTCACATTTAGGGTTTATGCAAAAGCCCTAATTTTCCTGCAGTTGCAATACTGAAACTGAATCTTGGAGAGGATGCATTGAAGCTTGCTACTTCTTCTAAACTGTGAGTTGGTCTCTTTCAGGCCTGCTCTAATACCATGTTGAAGTTTTACTTATACAACTAGCAGTTACGATTCTTCTTTATTATTATATTCATTTAGCACATTAGCTGCACAAATAAGATCACTGAAAGAGAGACAATCATAGAAACAATAGAGACACAGATATTATCCTTTGAAACCCTCATGGGTGAGAAAACCCAACAAAAATTCCTCAATATAGGTAGACCAAAGATCGCACAAAAGATCCTCCTCTACTCCTTCACTAGGAAGAGTAGTGCACCACTTAACCAAGGAATACCAAGACACAGACCAAGAACCCTCCTTGACGTCACACTTAGCTGCAACCTACAGTGACAGTTCCTCCAAGACTTGCACACTTCTTCATAGCTGCAAAGCTAGTGTGGTGTGTGTACAAATGAGGCTCCATCCTCACATATAAATACAAGTTGTGAGGTGGTGCTAGGGTTGTGACTCTTCACTTGGTGGAGCCGGCTTCTCCTAGAAGTGGCTAAAAGCACTTTACAATTACTAAGAGCTGGCTTTACAAATACCACCATAAATACATGTTGACCAATCCACAAAGGGGATTTGATCTTATACAAGACTCGACTTGATCAATCCACAAAAGGGGATTTGATCTAAACAATAATGACTCAAGTAGAATATTCTTCGAAGTTACAATAGTTCAACACATGGAAGATTGAAATGTGGTTGGTGCATTGTTTAGCCCAAATGGCATAACCAGGAACTCAAAGTTTCCATAGTGGCATTTGAATGTCGTCTTCTCTATATCCTGCGCTTGAATGATGATCTGATGATACCCGGAGCGTAAATCAATCTTAGAGAAGAAAACTGCTCCATGCAGTTCGTCCATCAACTCGTCAATGCGTGGGATAGTATATCGGTTTTTGATGGTCTTCTTGCTCAAAGCACGATAATCTATACACATCTTCATGGTACCATTCTTTTTTAGGACTAAGACAACTGAAGAAATGGATGGACTATTGTTGGGTCTGATGTGTCCCATTGCTACCAATTCCTTGATTGTTTTTTCTATCTCACCCTTGAACCTCCTAGGATGACTATAAGGTGCTGTGATCACGGGTTTTGCACCCTCCATCTCGATGGTGTTCTCAAACCCTCTGTCTGGGGGTCTCCTTGGTGGAATCAGACCAAAAACCCGTTGATGCTGACTCAACAAAGTCTTGATCTTTGTCTGATACTACTGCTGGCTGCCTGAATCCCTTCGTGTGGTGATTACGCACTTTGCTGCATATGCTACTTCCCCATGCCTGAAGATCGTCTCCATCCTCTTCGCCGACACTGTCCTGGGTGCCCTTGTCGACATGCCCCTCAGTACAACCCTCTTCCCCTCACTGTCTCTAAATCCCATCTCAAGGGTTTGATAGTTGGTAGAAATCTTGCCCAAGGTGATCGACCATTGGACTCCCAACATCACATCTGTGTCAGATAGGTCAAATACATAAAATGTCTCTCTCATGGTGTAGTTACCTAACTTTACCTCCAAGTTTGGAACTCTGTCCAAACATTCCACTGTGTGGCCATCTGCTACTGCAACATCGAACCCCTTAAACTCCTCTGTCTGTAGTGCTCGCCTAGCTACCAATGCAGCGTCAATGAAGTTGTGTGTTGCCCCACCATCTATCAAGGCAATGGCCCACTGTCCTTGAATAGTCCCTCTGATCCTAAGAGTGTCATACCTAGGGACTCCAGAAAGGGTCGCTATGACTCCTCCCTTTGCTTGTGCTCGTCTCTTAGCCTTCTCGTGAGGCTTAGACTCTACTAGTGGTTTGCCCCCTATCGGTGTTGGTGGTCTGCGTGGAGGCTGCTCCTCCGCATGTAATGGCTCCTCCTCTGAGCTAGTGGACTCACTGTCCTATGCCTGATTGCCTTGTTCCTCCTCAATGTTTGCTGCAACCTCAATGTAGTGGATTTCTCCCCTTCCCATGCACCTATGACCAGGGACCCATGGGTCTTTGTAGGTGAAGCATAGCTTCTTCCTCATAAGCTCACGCCTTGTATCGTCATCCAACTTCTTCTTAACCTTCCACTCTCTCTGAAACGATATCTTGTCCCTTTCCTTCTGTGGCACAAAGCGTTTGGAAAAAGTTTTGGTTTTCGACATTGAGTCTGCTAGATCTCTAGTGCATAGGATGGCATCCTGTAGTGTGTGAGGTCTGTAGGCCTTCACCCATCCTCTCAAGGGTTCTGTGAGACCCTCTATGAAAAGCATGATCAGTCTAGGCTCTGAAATGTCTGTCATTTCCATGGCTACCCTCTGAAACTCTGTGATGAATGCCTCAGGTGTGCCAGTTTGTCTCAACTAGGCTAAATCCATGAAGTGGATCTCTGGATCCCTCTTGTCAAACCATTCCATGAGCCTCTTCGTGAACTCCCTGTATGAAGTGATTTCACTGTGACCCATCGTCACCAGTCCATGATACCACCACTCGTGTGCCTCTCCCTCCAAATGCAAGGTAGCGAAACTGATGGCCTCCGTTTTTGTCATCTGGTTAAGCTTGCAGTACGTGTCTAGTTTCTGTACCCGAGCTCTGGCAGTACTTCTGGGTGAACCGTCGAAAGAAGGTATAGTAAGCTTACCTACTTTCCTCACAAAATCTATTTTCTTCCCCTGCGGATGCTGCTTCTGTCCTCCCCTTTGAGGATCTCTAGGATGATTCTCGAGTCTGAGTCTACAATACTCTACTAAAGTCATGTCCTGATGGAACTTTGGTCCCAGCGCTGCATACTCTCTCTTATACTCAGAAATATCCTCTGCCTCTGTGGCCAGCCTTTGTGCTACTGGCTGCTGTACTGCTGATGGTGGTGCCCTTTGGAAGCTAGGGAATAGTGGTCTTGGAATCCTACTCGCTGATGTGTAGGTGCGAGTAGGTGAATGGTGTCTACTACCTGCTCCTGAATTCCCTTGTCCTGTACGAGGGACATGTGTTGCTGGAATGTTCCCTATAGCCAATCTATCTGCCATCTGTGCCAGAGATTGAGTCATGGCTTGTTGATTGACTGCCAAATTGTTAAGAACATTCATTAAGGCCGCCTCTGGAACCATGGGTGCTTTGCCACTACGTTCTAGCCTTTCATCTCTATCTCCCAACATCCTCTCTGCCTCAATATCTGCCTCACGCTCTGCCCTTCTTTATGCTTCCCTCTCTGCTTCTTCCTCTTACACTGAACTATGGGGAAAGGGGGCATAATTTGATCTGGGTCCTCTCCTTTGCCCGCGTCTACTGTAAGTGACAAATTCGTCACCTAAGTGCTCACGACGCTCTGGGTTCTCTGCTAAACTCATCGAAACTTTAGTCACAAGCTGGCAGGACTAAAGCTCTGATACCAATGTAATATCCCTAGATCCGTAGATCTGGATATTAACCTCAACTATTGATTATCTGCCGAAACTGATACTCGTTGGGATTCTCGATGCAGTTAAGGGTTTCTGAATGAGTTTTAGGTAGAATTTTGATTGTGTTTTCATGTGTTTATCAATGTATAATGGACATGCAATAGATTTGGAACATAGAACACTACAACAAATTCTATTATGAATAATGACTGAAAGTACAATATCGCATGCGGGAAAATAAATGGAAGCTCTCAGCTAGATCTAAACTAGATGGATCTTGGTTGGAATACAAATCAAAATACTAAATCAAAATACTCGGAATGAAGATGATCGCTAGATCAGTGGATGAGAAGGGAGAACTGTTGTATGCAACCCAGAAGTTGCTGCATGCACTCAACAACTCACATGACAACTGCGGCTAAGACTGGAATGTTCGCCCTAGTGGCTAAACTCCTATGATAATCTTGAAAATTGTCTCAACTGGGTCGCCCTGGCCTCATACACCCTCTTGTTGTCTGTTGGCTTGAAGATTTGCCCTCTGCTGATCTGTACAAACCTCAGATGGGCTCCCCTAGGGGGTTGCACATATCTTAGTCTCAACTACTGCGCCCTAGTGATTCCACTGTAAAAAAATGGCTGTCAATGTCTTAAACTATTTTCCCTGGGCTCCTTTGAATTGGGTTGGAAGGGATTTTCCGGATCTGGTTTGGTGATCTCTCTGGAACTTCGTCTAAGCCTCCACAAGTGATGCACCCTCAAGAGCTGTATGATGCGCCCTAGATGATTCCTCTGTCGGAATCTCTCGAGAAGTATCTCAAAAGAAGCACCTTGCCTTCACCTCAAATGGGTCAAAATGAAATCTCTGGATTCTCCCTGGTCGGGACAGGCTAAGCCTCTGAGTGTCTCAACCCTCACGCCCTCTCCCTGCTGAGGTGTGCCCTGGTTGACTGGATTTGTAAAATTGTTGCTGAATACCTATGAAGAATCTGTGTGATCCTTCCGGTGACTAGGGTGTGTCTCTCAACACCGAAATCAACCAAATGGTGTCTTCCTCTTGGAATTCACAATCCTCCATTGATTCGCCTGAACCTGTGTGTTTTCTCCTCATGGCTCATTTCTCAAATCATAATCTATGATAATGATCAATTAGGTCGCTTTTTTCCTTCATATACCCTCTCAAACCCTAATTCTCCATTGATCTCTATAATTAGCTTCTTTCACTTAAGTAACCTTTATATTTGGCTTTATATTCCTTAAGTCACTTAAAACCACTTTTCACTTAATGTCACTTTCGAAATATAACATTCCCTAGTGAAATGACATCAAATCACCCTTTTCCCTTGTTTCTTCTTGGTTATAGTCTAAATGGGGGTGTTTAGATTACTAAGCCTACCTTTCTGGAGCTCCTACTTGGAAAGGGACATTACAACTGATGCCACCAAACATTTCCATACCACATAACTTGCAGCTCAACCTCATTCTGTTATGGCATCATATGGTAAACCATACTCCCACATTGGGTCTAATGGTTTTGGCATTTTGAAATGTTTGGATCTCTGTTTAAATTTGTAAACCTATGGGACAAAAAACAATGGGGAAATTTAGAATCTAAATCCACAAAAAAACTTCAAAAATGCTACAATTAAACTACCATACCTACATAACTGTTAAAACCTCCATTAAAAAGGGGCAAAACAAGTTATATCAATGGACATGCAAACCCTATACTAAATTTTGAAAAACAAAGAAAATGTGGGCATAATTTTGTTTACATATCTGGTTCAATGGATATGGTAGATTGGAGTAGATCCCCACTCCAAAAATGCTTACTTGATGGCATCGAAAACTATGGATTTTTCCTTGTTTGCTTGATGGAAAATACAACACCATTAGAGCTCAAACCCCACAAGCAACATTTGGAAAATGACAAAATAAAACCCCAAAACCGGTTTTATGAGACAAAAGGCGTGCGATTCTTTAGCAGGCTGATAATTTAGGTCGACTTGCGATATTATCGCGAGAGTTTTGCGATAATATCGAGAATTCTTAGGGGAAATTATCGCAAGAATTTCCCGCGATATTATCGACTTCCTCTAGTTTGGCGATAATATCTCGAGAAATCCGATATTATCGTGATAAGTGTAAGACTGATTCAAACTGATTGAGCTAACCCATTGGGCTTAAGAGTTTTTTTTTCAAGGAAAACCTTTTGGGATCCTCCCCTATTCCTTGTAATATTCGGATGGAAGGAAGCTTATTTGCCAACAATAATAGTGGCTGGTAACTTGAGGGACTCACTAGATGTGACCTTGCCCTATGGCCTCCTTGTCAGGGAGATGCCTTGTGTGGATGGTTCAACTGTACACACACACACACACTGTATATACATTATATTTATAATGTTTAAACTTTATATATATGTATAATAATTCTTCTTATCAGTCTTCATTCTTCACTGCTCTAAAAATTGCTCAGGCAGAAAAACATTTATCTTGCCCAAGGAAACTTGCTCCATCAAATGATATAATGCTATGAAGAGAAGGGTCTCCATGAAGATGAATCCCCCCAAGTCAGACCACTAGCTCAAAGGAACCAACAACAAATTTCCATCAATGTGATAAAAATCAGAATATGAAATCTTATACAATATGATGTGTAATAGTGGCATCAAATGGAATTTTGGTGTATAACCCAAGAGGGGTACCCATTGCGACCTCAACTAGGATACTAGGGTTTCCTCCATTGTTTGTTGACTATAAAATTGCCTTATCAAAGTGAGGCCTTGATACTCCATTATCTGCTCAAGATAGACATCCTCTCAAACTACCATTATGATTGGTTCCTTTTGTTTCTTCACACAACATTTAAATTTTCTCTTCGGAGCTCTATGCCTTTCCTTCTTATCCCTATTCTCCAATAGCCTCCCCCCACACAAGTCTACGAAATCCTACTTCCCACAAATCCAAAACCTTCATGCATTATAGATAGAGATCTTTTGCCCCAAAACCCTTCTCGGGTTTGATTGTCCACACCCTTCTCTGAATTTTTCTGAGAAGAATTAAGACACCATTGTACTGTGTCCTTTTGAATGGTATTAATCTGTGGCTTAACTTCTTCAACTTCTGTATTTTCCCTATATCTCTTTGAATTGAATTCTTTGACTTGTTGCAAGTACGATCTTGGCATAACTTCACTGCCCCAACCATTCATTTCCACACTTACCTCAGCTCCCTTTTTTCCCTCCAACCTAAAGTCTTTGGTCCTTATTGTTAATATTATGGTAGCTGCGAGAGGTATTTACCTCCACGTGTGAACCTGATGAGAATAGGAGACTCCGGATAGCAAGAGAAACCCTAATGAGTTGGCTAATAACCCTAGAAGTCTTGTCGGCCCAAGAAGATATTTTATATTAGGTTATTAGCCTCCAAGAGAAGAAGTCGGCCAGAAATAATAATAATATACTGAACAGACACATATCCAAAAGGAGAAGTCGGCCCCAACAAAATTGGCAGAACCACTATAAATACAGGGCACCAGTTCTCATTTGACAGTATCTCAGAATTGTAGTTCCCAGTTTTGGTGCGCACTGCAGCTCCAATTTGGTGCACACGTGTGGAGGACTACAGGTGCAGCTGCAGCAGTAGCTAGTTTCAGTATTGGCTTGGACTATCTATTGGCGAGGGTTTGGACTATCTGATCAGTCTTTTGTGTTGCGCTATCCTTGGGGAAAGGTGCGCTACCCTTTGTTTGGCTATCTAGCCTAGGGTTTGCTTCCGGAGGAATTCTCAGTCAAGGTTAAGGTGCTCGGAGGGAGGCTTCAGCCTATGGTTGGGTGACAAAGGTATCATCAATGGTAAAATGAGCACACCATCTTCTATATTCTAACACTTATAACCAAATATTTATTTGCCCCCAATAACTTTGCCTCATTTGGCTTATGATAATTGTTACATCCCCAACTCGCACTTAATGATAAAAGCCCTAATCCACAAGGTGCAACTCGATAGGGAACTAGGACGATTACCATTGTCACCTAACCAACCTTTCCTCTTCACTTTAGGTCGGATCTCCTTCGTCTCAAGGGAGGTATTCTTGGGTAGGATTTCTAAAGATAAACAAGGCACAAGGTGATAAGAGAGTAGTTTTAGTAAAACAATGTTTTTGGTGTATTTTAGGAAGTAAAAGAGTGATGGAGGGATCTATAGATTAGTGACAATCCAACAAGGGAAATGGAGTCAAAGGACTATCTTAGAGGGCTTATTTTCTTGTGTAATTAGGGCTGGAAAAGAGTCATGAAAGCTCACTAGATCCACCCTAATATTGTTAGAAATTAATGCAGAAATTTCACAAAGAAGGGCTCCAAAGGATGCTCCTTCAACTAGCACTTAACTTCACCCCAGAATTGGAGTCAACAAGTTTGCAAATATTCTTAAGATATATCATACAAATTATTAAACCCCAATACTAAGATAGAACATGAGAAAAGAGGTGTTACCACACTAGACTCCTTCCAAGTAGTAAACGTACTCTTCAAATGGTTGCTAGCCTTTGCTATGTAAAATAATCCACAACACTTCAAACTTGAAGAACCAAAATATTCATCCACACATTAAAGAGAGAACCCTTACAGATCACATATGCTCCAAGAAAGATGTATCCATTAAGCTCCAAGGAAGGGAAACTCCAAAAATCCAACCATGATTACAAATGGAGAGACCTACTCTTTAAATAGAGTCTAACTCCATCTTCTTTTACAATAAAATAATGAGTGTTTCCCTAGATCCACTGATGTCTCCAAGGGATACAATAAAATGACCTCTTCGACAACTTCATTACTAAAAGTAGCAATGATTTTTTGAGATCCACTTTGAAGAATCGATAAAATAAGCTAGGAAAACAATACAATAATGCTCTCATGTAACCAACTCCATGAGACATGTCAACAATAATAAACAAAGGAGTTGGTTATGCAACAACCTCCATAAAGTTCTCCAAGGTGAAATGATATGGCAAAAAAATATGTGCCATGTGGCCTTAAGAGCAAGGGCACTCCCCACCATTGGCATACATCAATCATGATCTCTTAAAATAACCAAAGCGCGCAAGCAATAAAGGTGGGGCATTCCTCAAATGAGTTGTCAAAATGTGGCGAGAATTTTTCAGCGGCAAAGTTTGAAAACACAATAACTATGTCAATTTTTGTCGGAATTTCTATTATGACCACAATTTGGAAATCCCATGGCCACTCTATATTTAATGACATTGATCTGGAGGAAATCCAGACATTGTCGAAAGATTAGTGCTCTTGAAGCTAGGCTGCCCTCAAATATGCATTGGGACCCTAGATCTAGGGTTTGGAACCTCCTAGATCTTCTCCTATGTGAAAGTTCTCATCAATAGCATGGGAAAGAATGCAATGATCAAGTAAAGCCATCCAATAGTGGATATGTAGCTCTCCAAAGTGAAACATCCTCCTTAAAGAATGCAAAGACCAAGTAAGAACCCTTATAAGGTGGCACATGTGGCATCATGAGTGAGACGCCCTCCAATAAATATGTGTAAAGGAGTGAAAAGGGCCTTCAATAGGTGGAGTGCTCCATCAATGGTCACGAGTAATGTAACCAACAATCCCTCAAGAGTGGACACTCTCAACAATAAAGTATAGATATAAGTGCAAGCAACCTCCTCAAGTGGATGTGTGGCATTTCCAATATGGACGTCCTCCACAATAGCATAGAAGAATGTGCAATAACGAGTCTTCCAAGGTGGATGTCCTCAAAACGAGTGCCAAGTGAATGGAACCATGAAACAAGGCACCAAATCCATGAAGAAGACATCAATGCTCAATTGGCTCCAAAAAGGGAGGGGGCGGCTCCTCATCAACCAATAACATACGACCATCTCTGATCATGTATGCAAATGCTATATCCAAAGAAGAATGAGTCAAATAAGCCATGTATCACCATCAACCATATGCCAAGTCATCCAAGTGGCAAAGACTCATCAAGAAGGGGGATGACCTCAAGCTAAAGATGCATCAAGTGTATGGCAAGTGTATATATGCTTCCACATGTGAGCCAATGAAGGGGAGCACTCTACATGAAACCATGCTTCACATCATAAGTCATCCATCTACATGTGGAAATCATGCATGAGACCTAGGGCGTTCTCTTGAACCAAAGCTCCAATCATGCTTAGACCATGTCAGGTCAACCCAAATGAGTGTGAAAACAAGTGATAGCAAGGGGAGGATGCCAAGTGCTCTACACCATCATGGAACCAATCAAATGAAGATGCCATTACAATGTCAAACATGCCCAAAGGTGCTAGGGTGTTCAATCCAAGAAGACTTGTGTCATCATATACCATCCACCTCTAACCAATGTGATCAAGTGCAATGCTTTCTCTCCATGATAAGCAAGTGTGCCAAACAAAACACCATCAAGACATCATCAATCATGTCATCTGCAGACTGCTATCAAACAAGGCATCAAATGAGAACAATAAACCCTAGGCCATCCAAGGCCTCATCAACCTGTAAAACCTGCCTTTGGGATAAAAATCACAAGTGTAGTGAAAAAATTCGCTAGTGTAGGCCTTATGCAAAATGAGGGGTAAGAATAATGATCTGCAGGTACAAAGATCTCTAGAAAAATGAATGAGTTCTTCATCCTCTGAACCCATCTCTCCATTTAGACTGCAGTTTAGAATTTAACTTATTTAAAATAATTTATGTATTAGATTAATTATTATTTAGAAGTATTATACATTAATTATTTTGTATAAATATTATATATTACAAATGTATATATAAGTTATATATTTAAAAATTTATATATTTTTAATTTTTAAAAATTATAAAAATATTTATATTGTTTGTATCTGCTGTTTCCCCACCATATCTGGATCTGTATCCAAATCCTGGTAACTTTAGGAAATTATAGAGTAAAATTAATTTCACAGATTCATGAATAGTGTCAAGTGAAAACTCTGCCGTCCTTAGACATTTGTTTATACAAGATGAAATAAATAAACTTGATCTCTGAATAGGACCTTGGTCTGGATTACGTGTTCACTTTCATTTTGGGGATTGAAAAATGCTATAGAGGATCTCTTAAGTAGTGTGCTGATACGGTTTGACCTTACCATCTCTTGTTGTTTGGCAGTTCTGATACCTCAAGTACCAGTGTCCACAACCAAAATGGTTATATGTTTATCTGTTTCTGGTCTGTGCTGATGCATAGCAGATCGGATTCGAGGTGGATCCATATAGAAATCCATACTATATCTTTCTTTTATATGGATCCAAGTAGGGTTTAAGTATTCAGTAAGTATTGGGATCAAATCTGTATCGAGGCATATCCAGGGAGGGAGGGATCTGGCAACATAACTTATAAAGTTATATGTCATATCATTCTAATCTATAACTTTCTATCTTAATCATTCTCGTTGGGCATGCATTAGAGGGCTGAAGGAATTTAGGGCAACAAATCGCACCTGAATGAAATATAAAAGGGAGGATGGCAGGTTTTTTTGGTGAAAGGATATTGATGCTCACAGGATTAAAGTCAGTCAACAAGCATTGTAAAAACCAATTTGTACCCAGGCATATCCAGGGAGGTGGGGGGGGTGGTGATGGTGGATGTCAGGATCTGGTAACATAGCTTATATTTCATTTCATTCTAATCTAGAAGTTTGTCTTAAACATTCTCATCGTTGGGCATGAGAGAGCTGAAGGAGTTTTAGGGCAATGGATTGCACCTGATTATAAAAGGGAGGAGGGAAGGTTTTTCGATGAAAAGATATATATGCACAGAAGATCAACTCAGTGAACAACCATTCTAAAATCCAATTTGTGGCATTGCATCTAAGTGAAGTTCTATCTTGGTATATTGGATAAAATAAAACCTATAGAACCTGAAAGCAAACATTTAATTTTTCTAAAAGTTTAATAATAGATGGTTTAGACAGTACTAGTAAACTGGGAAATCAAGAAACACACAGATGGAGGGATAGACAGTGCACCAAGAACAGAGGAGCGAATTCTCTCCATCCGATGGGTGAACTAGGTAGGACTCAGCTTCCAGATTTCAAATGCAGAACAGAAGGAAAAAATCTCTTTGCAATCTGTCAAGAAAGTCCGAATCATGTTGGGCACAGCCCTACTGCCTGTTTGTACAGAAACTAAATATGCTCGGAGATGTTCAAACTAGATGCAGAACTTTACCTTCACTTTCGTAAATGTTTCAATAAGTACTGCAGTTTCAGCTAGAGTTTAGAAGCCCATTCCATGCATCATGGTTGATAACATCTGATAACATGTATCGGAACATTGTCTTAGGCACTGGCATGCATGCTGTTCTAATACTCAGATTGCAACTGTAGTGATGTCTCAGCACCATTGGATTTTTCGTCAATGTTTCATGTGAGGAATGTTTTGGATTTGATTTAAATGTTTTCTTCTCTGTAACATTGAGTTTTTGATACTTTACCGAGTTATTTAGTCATTGGTGTGAATGTCCTTGTGAAGTTTTCTGCTTGATATCTTTCCTTTTGCAGACAGGGGATGGAGTCCAAGCTCTCAGATGCTTTAAATTCTTTAGTACCTAAAAAATCATTTTTCATGGCGAAGGGTGTTGCATTTCACGAATATACATCTTTTCTGGGGCGAATATCTAAGCTTGAAGGAGTTCGTTTATCACATGCAAATACTCTGAAACGCAGGTATAAGTTTGGTCTCTGTAACAGCTTGCTACTTGCAGTGTATTTTTATCTGGGCATGTATTTTCATCATCTATCAAAGCAGTGTAAAAAATATTTAGCTTATTCACTGTGATTATTGATTAATCATTTTGGCTATGTAGGGCTCGAGGGCATCATCATTACTTGAATGCAGGACCAAATTCTCTTTCTTCTGAAAACATAGCTTCATTGGTTCAACATAGTAGTTACGGAGAGGCTTCTGGAAGATGAATAGTTCAAGTGCTTGACATGCATTATAAAGCATTATTTCATTCAATTATTTGCTTTTATTCCTGCAGCAATTGTCAGACTAATTTCTCTCGATCTAGTTATTCTATCTAATTTAGACTGCTTTCCAAAAGCTTTCTGACTGACTGCTTGTCACACTAATTTCTCTTGATCTAGTTATTT
>ML781285.1:414520-436805 GCA_009831015.1 Picea engelmannii | reverse complement strand
GCCACTGTCAAGTTAACCCTTGTCCCTTCTTTGCAAGTATTAGAGGCACCCATGTGCACTAGTTTATCTTACTCTTATTGTCTCTGCTTTCCTCGGGTGTTAACTATTGTTTTCGTTGTCGGGACTTGGAGTAATAAGTAAACACTGTGTGGCTCACTGTTGTGTCTTTTTCGAAATGTATTTTGGCCTGTGGTAGATATAAGGGTTGGAAGACTGTCAACTCTATGTGTTTTGTTTAAAAAGACAAACAAACTTGTTGCCTCCCTACATTTGATTTCGACAGAGCCCGACTTGAACTCTGACTCATCTCATCTCTCTTTGGGCACCTTCTGGGTTGTCAAGTATTGGTTTATCAGTTAAATGGTTATGGAAGTATTTAAGACACATGCTCTCTTGTCAAGTCTCTATCTGGTCCTTCTATGATAAAATTGGTTGAAAAAATAAAAATGGGAGCAAACAGTTGCATACGACTGAGGGATATCTTCCTATTCATTATGGTTTCTCTCACTGTGTTTTATCCAATGTGGTCTTTATTGCATAGAAAACACTTATGTGAATTTTACTAAGCCCGATCAGGGTTCTGACATGTTTAAAAGATGCCCATGTGTCAGTTTGGTTCTATTCGCTTCATATATTATATTGGAATCATCGTACATACTACCAATTGTTTTAAAAGGAATTTATACCCATAGAGATAATGTTCGGGGTTTATGTTTGGGTTTACTATTGTTTCATTTCAAGATTTGTCGATTGATATGATGAAGACCTGTGTATAACCGGGCATGCTTTGAAGTCTGTTCACGTTTTGAAAAGAGATCTGTGTACATTTTAATTGGGCTCAATTGTTGATTAGTAAAAAGTGGATGTTGATTGTTATCATGGTGCATTATGGATTATCATGGACAGATGTTGAGCATATTGTTGTGCATGTTTTGATTATTTAAAAAAAAAAGAAGGAATAATGGATCAACATTTTGTTAAACAATACTGTTGAATGGAAAAAGTTTGAGCATATTGTTGTGCATGTTTTGATTATTTAAAAAAAAAAAGGAACAAGGGATCAACGTTTTGTTAAACAATACTGTTGAATGGAAAAAGTTTTTATAAGTTAATATTTCACAGATTGTTATGAATTAAAGAATTATGGGAAATTTAATTATTGAAACAAGAAGCAGTTTTCTATACAATTGAGGAACAATGAATGTTGGTGCTTTTTCGATTGATTTTACTACAAAGTTATGATTGTTGATTATTTAATTTATTTTATGAACAATATCCATTAAAGCTTCTGTCATTTTCTCACTTTTTCGCTCATTACGAATCCCCTCACAATCCTAGATTCATTTGGCACGCCTTGTTCTTAAAATTAAATTAAAAAACTTCATGTTACAACGATTAAGAAATAACACAGAGATGGATCACAAATGATATGATTTGGTTATTGTTGCATAGTCGATTGTTTAATGATTTGTTGAGTAGTAATCATGTTCTTACTCCCTTTCATTTTATCACTTTTCCTCTCAATACAACCCCCTAAGATATCCCAGAACCCTTATTCACCCCCTACTCATTGACAATTATTAAATGAATTTTATGGATTGGATTGCATGGGTCTGATGTGATTGTTGAGCCAAATGTTGTTTCATATTAAGAGATGTCATGTATGGTTTGTTTAAAAATCTAGTTGCTAATAAACACTGCATACAGGATGAGCTTCTTCAGTAGAGGAAGCCATGGCTGAAATAAAAGGTGTAGAGGGAATTGGAACAGAGGGCCTAGAAGGCCAATATTCTCGATGCATTTTGATGTAGATCCTCAAGAGTTAAACCAACTCTTCCAAGCTGGATTTTTCAATTGGATTGGACAAGGGGTAGTCCAACCTAGACCAAAGAAGCCTCCCTTCCAAACCTAGCATGTCCCTGGTATCCATGTGCCCCCTCATGTTTCATTGCAACCTGAAGTTCTCGAGAACGACGGATGGCAGGAGATTATTCACCCATCAGTGTCCCAACATCGTGGCTGGCCAAATTTGTCTCTACCTACTCCTCCTCCACCTGTTAACCCAAATGTCCAAATTTTTCTTGCACACTCACTTGTACAGTCCTCCCACGCAAGAAAAATACTCAAAACCAAAGCCCACCACATGCATGACAAAGAAAAAATTATTGCTGCCCCCTCCTCTCCCTCAAGTGATTCAACCAAATCTATTTCATCCCGCATATACTTGAGAGATGATTGTTCTCATGTCATCAGTGATATCAAGCCTCAAGGCTCCACACAGGATAAGGCTAATTTAGGAAAGTCTAAATGAGATAGCAACAACAAAGGGAAAATTGCCTCCCAAAGTGGCAAATATGGTTTTTGAGTATATTTTATTATTGTTTTGTTGAGGACAGTTGACTGCTAAAGTTTTTGGACAACATATTATTTTTGGATATTTTGGATATTATATGTTTGGATATGATTTAAAATATCATTGATATATAATTTTCAAATTATGAGAATGATTATGGGAGCCACAAGGAGGGATCTGTTTGATTGATTGACTAGTTATGTTTATTTTTGTTAAGAAACTAAAGAGAGTCACAAGGGGTCCCACCTACTAGTTATTATTTATTAAAAGACCCTTATTATTGTTATTATATTAATTCTTCCCCTAACTAAACGTTAGTTGAGTTTTAGTTAACTTAACTAAAAGAAGTAGTTGAACTACTTCAACTAATTTGTGATGCATAAAAGCAAAAGAAGAAGGAAGAACAACAAAAGAATAGAAGGAGAAATCATACCAAGGTTTGCTCTTGAGTTTTATTGAGATAGTTTAGTTTTCATTCATTCTTCAATTCATTAAAACCTATTTCTCTTTTATGACAATAGGGTCCTATTGTAGACAACAAAATTCAAAGCTGAATTACATCATTCAAACACTTGTTTTCAGAGGTGTTGATCTATCTTTGATAGTATGTGTAGACTTATCTATTTATGAATTAAATTTCATGAGTGATAAAGAATATTGTGTAGAGTCCAGTGGGAAGCAATCTGTGGCAAACTGATCCAACTTTTAAAGTTCATTTTTTTTCTTCCTGTCAGAGTCCTTTTGTACGGTTTTCATCGGGGACTTCTAAGTTTGACTTTGGTCCAAACTCCCTCAGGGATTTTTGTAAAGAGAACAATTCTTTTGATCTTGGAATGAAATAAACGATTGCTATTCTGTCTCATCTGTATTAATACACGACTTGGTATTTTTTCTTCTGTCTCCACATTTACTTTTGCATCTGTTATATTCATAAAATTATATAAAAATGTTGAATTTTACAACAATCTTCTAGTTTAAAAAATCAGCCTAAGCCCTTGTAACTAATGCTTGTGGATTGGGAAACAATTTTTGAGGCTATAAACATAGGGTGGTATTCCTGTATATCTTGCTTTAGCCAAGCAAGATCTAAAAATGTTTGAGCAAGATTATTTCATATCTTTTCCTCAACATTTATTTGGCGACCATACTGGGGAGATATTCTATATCTCTCTGGTTGTTTTTATGCTTGATTATCATTGAATATATTTACATTTATGATGTTGATCATTTGATTGTTTCTTTTCTTCATGACTGAACTTGTTGCAAGGCAACCCAATATTGAAACCGGTCTTCAAGATCAGACCAAAATTGCTTTAAACTTGTTTAATACCATCTTAGATACTGCTAATACCCTGGTTGAGCTTAATCGCTCATGGGGAACAATTGAACAAGACATAAGTGTCCAAGAACGTTGGGAAGCTAGGAAAAGATAGCCTAGGAATCAGCCATAGCTTTCTTTTTCCTACAATTTTGATCTTCTTTTCATGTACTTAGACCCTCGTATCTCTAGGAGAAGAAGGGGTTTATCACCTAAATTAATCCTATTGCTAAAATAGGAAGAAGGAACATTGTTTTGTCAACCCAACAAAGTGATCTAAGGAGAACTTTGTCTGATTCATCTAGTTCGTCTTTCTCTCCCTTACCTATCGTTCACAAGATGGCATCTAGTGTTGGATCTGGTGGCACTGGGGGTGCTTCTTCATCTCAACCTTCAACCTCGTCAGTGATTGGTATCTTATATAGTCGCTGAGTCCATGTCCAATATACTACAAACCTCGCCAAATTCATTAAAAGGTATGGGCTTTTTCAATTTGAAGAAGATGCTACAACTACCCCATGGCATGTTTCCTCCCCTCTTAACCTAGCACCTTCTACTCGTCCACTTCCTAAATTCAAAGAGCATATCCCTAGGTTTTCAGGGAATAACACTATCACTACGAATGAACACTTGGTGGAATTTTATAATGTCTGTCACAACATAGGAGCCAATGACAACGATACTTGTATGCACTTATTTGTGAATTCCCTTGAAGGGAAGACTCCGACCGATTTCTTTGATCTCACTCCTAAGATTTTATATACTTGGGAGGAGTTAGTATATTGGTTCAAATATACCTATGGGAAATCCAAAAGCCCAACAAAGCAGTTACGAGAGTACAATAACATCGCTTATAAGGATGGTGAGACTATCAAGTCCTTCAACTTGCGTTTCACCAAATTGTACAACCAAATCCCTGAACTCATTTGCCCTTAGAAACAAGCCACTTTCATGAATTATTATAATGCATTACCTTCCCCCTATCTTCACAGGATTGAGGAAAAGGCCATTGGTAACCTTGGTTCCACTTTGCACACTTGTTTAGAGTATGAAGAACAACTTGAAAGAACAAGTCTTCTCGGGGGAGACTCAATTAAACAGACAAACATGTCTGCCCTCTTACAACTTGTACAAAACATGAATAATCGAATGATAACGTATGAGTAGAAAGGAAATCTCCCCTCTCTTACCTCTGGAGCTTCATCTTCTTCTGCACCCCCCTTTAGAAATCCAAATGAAAACAATTTTCAGTCTAAAGCTATCATGCCTTGTAGTTGGTGTAACTTTTGTGAGGAACACCATGAGGAAAGTACATGTGAAGTAAAGAAGAGTGCTAGAGATAAAATCTTTGGCAAGAGACCTGAAACTACTATTGTTGTCCTAGACTTGGAAGAGCCAGAGGATGTCATGATCATAAATACTAGGAATAAATCCTATGCTTCAAAAAGAAAATATGATCCTCCTCGTACTTCTTCTAGCTCAAGCTCATCTTCACCAGCTGCTACTGTTCAAGTTCCTAAGGCTTCGGACAATCAATGAACTACCCCCCCTCTTCCCTCTTCCAAATACAACATTCTAAATCAGTTGGCCAACATCAAAGCAAATGATACCCTCCTGGACATGGTTTTCGTCCCTGAACAACATAAGCATCTAAACAATTTCATGGAAGGAAAATCTTCCGTTGTAGCCAACCTCTCTAAAGAGGTAGATGAAGAGGATTCATCTGTAAATAAAGTAGGTACATAACTTTAGACGCCCTGTAAAAAACCCCCTGTTTTATATTTCTGTAAATATTATAGATAAGATTTCCCATTGTTGCCTCATTGACGACGGTTTGGGCCCAAGTGTAATGTCGAAAATTATTATGGAAGAGCTAGGCTTGTCTTGTAAAAATGAAAACACAAGAAGCATGCTCTCTTATAATAGTTTACAACAAATGACCATAGGTGAAATCAAGGACGTGACCTTGGTTTTATGCACGCATCTTGAAATAAGGAGAACCCTTAATATTCAGGTAATAGATATACCAGTGAGTAATTACTCGATCATCTTAGGAAGAGATTGGAAAACTCTGACAGGTGGATACCTCTCACTCGATGGGACACACTTATCCATTCCTCATAATAGTAAAAACATCATAGTCCTAAGAGGGGAGAATTTCACCTTACATAGAAAGCATCCCACATCTTAATGTGAATTATATCGAGGAGGACCTAGGAGTGTATTCCATCTTTGCAGATGAGGACAACACTACCTTGGAACAAATTGACTTAGAGGATGGGATGTGGCATATGCACTTTGATGGTTCATGCTCCAATGAAGGAAACAGAGCTGGTATTATTTTATACTCTCCTATGGGTAAGATTCATAATTTTTCCTATAGGTTAGAGTTTGCTTGCACAAACAATGTCATTGAATTTGAAGCATTACTGCTAGGCATTGAAAATGCCTATAATCTGGGTTGTGGTCACCTTACAGTTTTTGGGGATTTTGAACTTGTTGTAAACCTTGTACGTATTATATACTCTCCTAGCAACAAGTTAATGAAACGTTATACCCAAACTCTTTGGGCACTTATCTCTAACTTTCTATCTTTCAACATCACTCATGTTAAAAGGGAATTGAACTCAATGGATGACAAGTTAGTTTTTTTTGCAGCCTCTCCTACCCGGTAACTTCTGCCACAAAGACCTGATTGTACCTTTCAATATCTGTATCGTCCACACATCCCTAATAACATAGAGTCATGAAAAGTATTTCCTAGTGATCTTTCATTAAAAATGAACCTTATAAGCCTAAGGAAATTATATCGATGGAAGATAACAAAATTCCTAAAGGCTTGACTCCTCTAAAAAGTTCATTTTCATCGAGTGATGTAGGCAACAAATAAAAACATAAAGAAAAGGAGTAAAAAAGGAAAGTGGGTGAAACCATTTCCTTGAACATTGGAACACCCAAGTCTCCAAAGAATGTTAAAATAGGTGCCTAATGTTCCAATGAAGAAAAATTGAAGTTCGCTAAGCTGCTTGGTGAATTTCAAGATGTTTTTGCTCAGTCTTATGAGGATCTTTGTGGTTTTGATCCTGCTCTTATACAACATGCCATTCCTATCAAGGAGGGCATAAAACTAGTTAGGAAAAAACAAAGACCCATTAACCCTACACTGGAAGCAACTATTTGAAAGGATTTGGAAAAACTCTTGAAGGATGGGATCATTTTCCCGGTTAAGTATTCTGAGTGGGTTTCCAATTTGGTTCCCGTTCGGAAAAAAACTGGTCATATTAGATTATGCGTAGATTTTTGCGCATTGAATAGGGATAGTATAAGAGATCACTTTCCTCTCCCTAATATGGAAATGATTTTGCAACAAGTTGCAGGGTCACAAATGATGTCTTTACTTGACGACTTTTCTGGTTATAATCAAATCAAGGTAAAAAGGGCAGATAAATATAAAACCATTTTATTACTCGTTGGGGTACTTTTTCTTATGAACGTATGCCTTTTGGATTATCTAATGCAGGTGCCACTTTTCAAAGATCTATGCAAATAGCTTTTGATGATTTGATCGACAAGACTATTCAAATCTTTCTTGATGACTTAACTGTGTATTCTAAAATTCGATTAGATCATTTTGGTCATCTTAAAAGAGTTCTCATGCGATGCAAGAAATTTGGCATTTCTATAAATCCTTCTAAGTCTATTTTTGGTGTTACCAATGGCAAGCTCCTTGAACACATTCTCTCTGATTCAGGAATAAGCATTGATCCTAAAAGGATTGTTGCTATCCTAAATCTGCCTGCTCCCACTTCCAAGAAGGAGGTTCAAGCTTTCATGGGTGTTATTAACTTTGTCCATAGGTTTGTTCTTGATTTTGTTGTAATGGTCAAGCCAATTCATAATCTGCTTAAGCAAGATCATTCCTTTTCTTGGACAGATGATGTCGAAAATGATTTTGTAGGGATCAAGAAAGAAATCAGTTTTGCACCGGTTTTGGCGAAGCTAGATTTTGAGAAAAAAATTATGATATATACAAATTCCATAGAGGAAGCAATTTCTGCTATCCTCATGCAATGTGATGACCAAGGTAATGAAAAATCAATGGATTACATGAGTCAAATCTTGTTTGATGATGAGTTAAAATATTCTTTTATTGAAAAGCATGCTTTCTCTCTTGTTAAAGTTGTTGAAAAATTTCGCCACTTCATCTTAGGTAAGCACACGTTGGTAAAAGTCCCTTTACCCACTGTCAAGTTTTTTCTCTCATAGACTTATCTTTTAGGGAGGCTTGCACATTGGCTTGCCAATATCCATGAGAATGATTTAACTATCGTGACTTCTAACACCATCAAGAGACGTGACTTAGCCCTTTACTTAGCTCAGCATGCTGAAACTAGTGAATAAATTAATGAACATGATATCCCTCTATAAACATTGTTCTACATTGATAATCAAATCCTTCCTATGTCTGAACATCCTTGGTATAAAAATTTGGTTTACTATTTGCAAAATCAAAGATGTCCAGATAACTTAAACACTCATCAAAGAAGAAAGCTCTGCCCCGAATCTGCTAGATACGTCATTATATGACACTTCTTGTTTAGAAGATCTGTCGATGGTATGTTGCTTCGTTGTGTAAACAATGAGGAAGCACATAAATTGTTGCAAGAAACTCATGGTTCCTCAAATTCTTTCATTCATGTAGGATGTCATTTTTCTGCTAAAACCACTGCTTTTAAGATTATCAGAAAAGGAGATTATTGGCCTTCAATCTTTCATGATTCTTATGTTTTTTTGAGATCTTGTGACAAGTTCCAGAAATTTGCTGGGAAAGAACACCTTTCAGCCATGCCTTTACAACTTGTCCTCCCGGGATTTCCTTTTTCAAAATGGGGTTTGAAATTTATTGGCCCTATTAATTCTCTATCTTCAGAAGGACAAGTCTTTGTCTTGATAACCACATACTGTTTTACAAAATGGATTGAAGCTGTCCCGCTTAAAAATTCACATGATGAACAGGTGATTTCTTTCCTTGAAAATAATATTTTTTCTAGATTTGGTCTTCCTTTGGAAATTATTACAGACAATGACCCCGCTTTTATTTTTGCTAAGCTGACCCAATTTTTAGCTAAGTTGGGGGTTAAACATTTTACCTTATCAACTTATTATCCCCAAGGAAATGGGCAGGCTGAGTCTACCAATAAAAATCTAGTTAGAATTATCAAAAGGCTCATTGAAGATAAGCCTCATTGATGGCACACTCTCCTCACTTACTCCCTTTGGGAAGATCGCACTACCACCAAGGTGAGCACTGGTTGCACTCCTTTCTAGCTTGTTTATGGTCAAGAATCCATTTTGCCTACTGAGCTGGAAATTTCCTCCTTAAGGTTAATGCTACAGGTCGAAGAATTAAATTCCTTTGATGTTTCTCAAAGAATGAATGCACTTTTTGCTTTAGAGGAGAAACGGACGTTTTCCTTGAATAATATAAAGAGAAGACAATAGACTGTTAAAAAATATTTCAACAAGAGTGTCAAAACTATCAAATTTAAAGTCAATGAGAAGGTATTGTTGTGGGATTCAACTCATGCTGATAGAGGAAGACATTCAAAGTTTCAAAAATTATGGTTGGGGCCTTTTAAGATCTCTTTTGTCCTGGGCGCAAATTCTTACATTCTAAAAGACTTACAAGAGCGATTGTTTTCTTATAGCACTAACAGTTCCCACTTAAAACATTATGTGGAATAAACTTGAAGAGTTTAACGCTGTTCATAATGTTTTCTGTATATTAGTAGTTTTTCATTTCTATTTTTACATTTCTGTTTTTCAATTTTTGTCATTTTATTTCTGCTTTTCAATTTATGTCATTTCATTTCTTCTTATTTTAATTTTGTTGTTTCATTTCTGCTATGACATTTCTGGCCTTTTGTTCTTTTTGACTTTATTTCTTGTCAAAATAAAATGTTGGATCATTTTTTCCACATCGACACTTCTGCAAAGTATTGTTAATCAATAACAATCAAGATTTCACAATTGTCATGATGTTCCCCTTGAAAGCATCATTGAAATTGTTATCTGCTTCCATTGTTGTTTTATAAGATAATTGGTTTTATCCCTCTTCTGTTTTCTTGTTCTTCTTCCTTTTCAAGATTCAAAATAGCAAGTTCAGAAAATTTTTCTCCTTGAAGTCAAGAACATTATTTTTTAGTTGAATGATTATGCTTACAGGGATAAACCCCCTCATACTTAACACTTTCCATGAGTTATTCCTGAATTCCTGGTCATTTTCCCCTTAAATCCGCTCACTTCCCCCTGTTTCATAATTATTCTGATTTATATCTTCTTGATCTGATGTTACTTGGTCTGCGAAACCATAAATTTTGAGTTCTTAATCTGTTGAAAACAAATATCCCCGTGGATTCGACAGTTTGTTGACGATTAAAATTGTAACGATGAATTCCACCCGCAAAGTATTGCTAAAGCGCTATTATTTAACTATGATAATAATATAATACTAGTAGGTGGGACCCCCTTGTAGACTAGAGGTGCAAGGATAGACATATTACACATGTTTTGTTGTTGTTTTGATGCTGCCCGCACAGTCCTACATTTTTTACGATGCAGTCTTGGTTTCATTTGGTGTGATAATAGGTGGATAATGCATTATTGTGGAATGTTTTTTTGCGACACTGGACAATTTTATGGGTATGAGGAGCATGCTATTTACAATTGCTATTTTATAACCTTTGCTAATTCTTATGATTGATTACCTAGCCACATATATGCAAGGGATAATTTAATGGTAGCATGATCAAATCAAAGAAAAAAACTATGAAAAGGTTCTAAAGTAAGACAACCATGGATCCATGTTTGGAATCTAGGTATGTAAAAATGTTTAGGAAGATACAAAAGACACATGTAACATACAAGGATACAATAGAAAAAAAAAATCTAAACTTCTTTGGACCATAAATTTCAGCTCAGAGCTCTTGTTTGAGAAAAAAATAGTCATTGGAAAGGTATTGAGGAGGATAAGACATATATCCACCTAGAATTTTGAATTGGGTGCTAAATTTTTATCAGAAAGTAATAAAGTAAAATTATGCAGCAATAAGTGAGTGGAAATTGAAATATGTGAATGTTGTAACTTTTCGCTTAGAACTCAAAATGAGGCATGAGTACAACCATTGGAGAGTTGTTTTATAGAAGAATGTGTCTAAGGAATCAAATTTTGAATTGGTGCATTATGTTCTTCATAATTTAATATGAAGAATAACATGTATTCTAATTAATGAATTTTTTTATAGTATGCATGTGCTAACAATAATTACTACATGCACATTTATGACAGAATCAGAGGTACATGAAAATTGTTGATTTTTCTAATTTCCAGATCTGATAATTATTACCTTAAGATTCCAAACAGATTTTAATGCCACTACTATCATAGAATAATTATACACTGAAAATTTCAACTGAAATAAAACTGCAACAGAAATAATAGAATCATAGAGAGATAGCCATGCATAATAGACACAAGATTTATCCAGGGAAAACCAGAACTCGGGAGAAAAACCCAACAAACTTTTCTCTAGAAGAAAGTTAATCGAAGTTCAAAAATACATGACCATAAATATGAAGAGACACAAAACAATATAAGTTCTCCCTAGTATGAGGAAGATCCCTCAAAGATGGTGAACCACTAGACAAAGATAGTGCAACTAGCAACTGGAAACTAGCACTAAGTAACTAGTCAATGCATACTAGAAGAGGAGAGTTTTTGAGATGAGTAATAATGAAATGAATCTGCCTTTATTTATATTAGTCAAGTCACCTTAATTAATTAATTAATTAATTTATTTTTATTTTTTTGACAAGAACGGTTATGTTGCATTAAGCGGCCTTCTGGCAAACCAGAATCAGAAAGTACAAATCTGAAGAAGTTTGGTGACCTCTAACAGTGCTGCCAACCTTCTTGTGAATGTCTTGGGAGAACAATCCCATCTGCTTCTTGAGCTAATTCGAGAAAATAACAAAAAATGCATACATGAGTAAATTCTCACAAACTATGAGCACAGGAGAAGACAGAAGCAAAGCATTAAACTGAGGGAGATGGAATTTTCCCCTTAAAGAAGGGGTCTAGCTTCTTCTGAGAGCCTAAAGAAATGTTGGAGGCCGCCTCCCTTTCTCTGCACGCTTTGTTGGTCCTTCGCCCTCGGGTAAGGGGTGGAGATAGAACTGAGTTGTCTTCAGTTTCAGAAGTTTCCACAGAGCCTATAGAGGGGACTGAAACAACCAGACCTGCAGGGACAGAGGGTTCCGGATCTGAAGGCCGAATCTCTCTCGCTGCTACTGAAGCTGGGGGGGTGGAATCTGGAAGGCTTTCGTCTGTTGACGGATTTTCCTTATGTGTTGTTGCTTCTGGATCTAGAGCTTCATCTTCCTTCAACGCATCAAAGCTGTTTTTATTTTCTAGAGTTGCCTCTGCTGAATGAGGGGCCTTCGGAGCCTGGGTTAGTGGATCCTTTCGCCTTGGCTGCCTTCGTCGATTAGATACTGGCTGAAAATCATCTTCTTTGACTGGTTCCGGCTCCTCAGAGGCTTTGGGGCAGCTTTTTGCGAAATGACCATATGCATGGCACCGTAGGCATTTGAAAGGAATCTGTTCCTAGTCCAGCTCTTGGATAAGGCACCATTCCCCCAGGGAGAGCTTAATGTCTTTCGGAAGGCCTTTCTCCAGGTTAACCTCAACACAAATATGAGCGTAGGTAAACTGATCCCCTTTCGGCTCCGCATTGTCCAGGAAACGCCCAAGCTTATTCCCGATGTCCTCCAGAGATCTTTTCCCCCAGAGATGCAAGGGAAGATGAGGCAGCCTGATCCAAACAGGGGCTGCGGTGATCTCAGCTCCGGGATTGAAGTCAAGAGTCCAGGGGGATAGGAACAGCCCTCTCGACCCCATGAAATAGGGTCCAGATCTGAAAACTAGATCATGGTCCTCTATCCTCGAGAAACTGAATAAAAAAAAAACCCTGCCCACTGCGCACAGAGAAGATTTACCCTGTATCAGCGGCTTCCAACGATCATCCATCCATGCCTCCACCGATTTGGGGCTGGGCCATAGCCCCATAAACTTTCCGATGAGGGCCTTTTCAGCTAGATAGAGGGCAAGGTTGCAAGGCTCCTCTGGAGAAATCTCCAGAGACAGGATCTCCTCCATCTTCTTGACAAATTTAGACGAGAGAGAAGGCTTGGATTTAGGTCCTGCCGAGCGGACTAATGCTTTGAAAGATTCCAAAAGATCTTCTTTCAACTCGACATTCGGGTCTGGGGCCATCGTGGCAGGTTGGCGACCACCAGCAAACAAGAACGGAGCTAGGCGCAGAGGCAAGTTGAGATCCCTGCTCCAAAACGCGTGCACGCAGGTGAGACGCTCTGAAGAACTCCGAACCGTGGCCCTGTGTGCAGGGAAACCTTGAACAGCTGCACGATCCGTGCCCCTGCAAACCAGAGCAGAGGCGGATAGGGTTTAAACCCTAGCCGCGATGACATTCCGTCGCACTTCATCCTTGAAACGAGGAGCCACTACCCTATCTTGGTCGTCAAGTCACCTTAATTTACTAGTAGGGCCAACTTGTCATTTTTGTCTTTTAACTTTATTTTATTTATTTTGTTTTTTTTACAAGTGTTTATTCAATGCTTCAATGGAGTCGGCTTGATCTTATTGTCTTCTATTTATTTCTAATGGATTACAGGGTCTTCTATAATGGTTTCTTATGGAGAATGACTACCCAAATTTGCAAAACTTCAACACTCCCTCTCAACAAGGGAGACATTCTCCATACTTGGATTTCTTCTATCATAGAAAAGTTTCTCCATGAGCCATGTTGGTGATTCATATCCACACAACTATTTTTATCACCTTGGGTCTCAAATAAGACCACACTTGGACCATTCACCTCCACAAGTACACCCTTGTGAGTGAATGTCACCACAAGTAAACCCTGTGAGCGAATCTACCATTCTCTATTGGTTAAACCACCAATCCTAGGAGAATGACGCTCGATGCTATCAGACACGTGGAAGCACATCAAGCATCTAGAGTCCACAGGTAATCCCCTGTAAGTAAGGACTATGCCTGGGCCCATTTACCACAAGTACACCCTTGTGATAAATGTATCCTATCTCCATTGGTCTACAACCCAATATAGAAGAAGGTTTTTCTGATGCTTACCAGGGCCACTCACTATCACAAGTACACCCTCGTGAGTGAGTGTCACTTACAGGAAAACCATTGTAAGTGAATATGTCAGTCTCCATTGGTTAAATCACAAATCATGGGAGAATGATTCTTGATGCAACCACACACTAGAGGAATACTAACACCTCAAGTATTTTATCCTGAAGACTACGCCTGGGCCACTCACCTCCGTAAGTACACCCTAGTGAGCAAGTGTCACTTACAGTTAAACCCCTGTAAGTGAATCTGTCATTCTCCATTAGTTAAAAAACCAATCTTGGGAGAATGACGCTCGATGCTTCCTCCCGGAGAAACAACATCACCTCATGTAAGTTGTCCTTTGAAGACTATGCCTGAGACACAGGTACACCCCTATGAATATCTTCCCGATGCTGCAAATAATCAACACTCCCTCTCAGTGAAGGAGACATACTACATCATGCCAAGTTCATCTTTGGATACTGGAGCTTCACTGCTCCATTTTGTATCATGTATCGGATGATATGAAATCTTCTCATCTGTGGATATGTACCAGAGCTTCACTACCCCCTTGTGCATCAAGTCTCAGATAAATTCCTGCAAGAATATTTTGAATATGAACTGCTTTACGACTTGCGATACCAGTTACAATATACATTTTATCTATTGTACTAAGTGCTACAAAAACCTTCTTTCCTGAAATCATAACCGATCCCAAGTTGAAGAAGCACCCCAAGGTGCTCAATCTGTTTACTACACTCCCTTCCCAATCGAAATATGTGTATCCTTACAACCTCACTTCACCACCTGAGTCATATCTGAGGCTATATCCAACTATACCATGCAGGGAACTCAACACATGTTTTGGTGCAACCCAATGGTAGTGTCTCAGCTCTACCATAAATTGGTTCAAGGTTCTCACTACAAAGAAAATATTTGGCCCGATGTTAACCAGATTGTAACACCCTGTTTCTCCCAATTTGTAATTAATCATAAAATAGGAATTACCATGCTAAGGCATGAGGAAAATGTAAATGTATTATTGACCAAGTTTCCAAATAACTGACTGTGGGGGTGAAGCCTTGAAAGTACTGGCCATGATATCACTAGAGGAAGAATGTGAAAACTATAAGAGAGGGCTCATTATGAGAAATAACCCCAAATTTCCCTTGATGAGGATGACAACCTCCTTCAGATCCCAAGGAGAGAAATCAGTTAATGAAGAAAGGACCGATGATTAAATTACCAACCACCCCCATGAATGGAAACATGGGATGTTAGTCTGAAATACCACAGAGACTTGCAGACCTGAGCTTCCTTCTGACAAAAGGAATTGGATAGGTCGACAAAAACCTTCCCAAGTAAGAGACACACACACGGAAAAGGAGGCACTAGACAAGGGTGGAAGCTCACGAGGGAGAGGCGTGAATCTCTCCAACGAATCATGAACAAAAGGCCGCGAGCTTGATGCTGAAGAGCATATGAGAAACCTCACCGAGGCCACAACCGAGTGAGAAAGCTCAGAGTTGCAGAAAATATACCCGAACAAAAGCTGACACAGAGAGAGAACCCTCGAGAACTATGAGAATTCCCTGGTGATATCATGGCTTGGCACGGGGGTGGCCAGAGTGCTAATAGTGAATGCATCTGAGCCTATGGTTGGGTGGAAGGACGCACACCCACAGTCAGTTGGTTGACGGCAACCTGTAATAGATAAGCGATTTCTTACTTTGTGTAATTTAGCTCTAACTGGGCATGAATTTGGTTATACTAGGTATGTTTCAGGAATTGTGCTTGATTTTATGAATGGATATACTGTGTCTCTTTCCTTACTACTTGGTTGTATATTTAGGCCAATAAGAGATTATATGGATAGGACATGATTGGTATTCGTAAATGCTTGTGTCCTGAGGCTGCTTGAGTTAGAGCCACTAATTGTGAGATCATCGACCTTAGGCATAGTCTCATGTACACATGCCAACCTTCCTAGTTGTTTAGAGTCCCTTGGAGGATGAAATCTGTTAAGCTCAGGAGAGCTAGTGTAGTTATGCACCGGCTCCCTGGGAGGCAAGTAGAGGCTGGGACTCACCCAAGTCCTAGACTTGAAGAATGTGCGCAAGGGGTGCACATAAGACTCTTCTAAGAGTCAAGCCCAGGGGAAAGAGTGCAAAGCTCTTAATTCCTTCATAGCTGGAAAAGCTCAGGAGGGACAACACCTTTCGTAAAGTGTTGGCGAGACCCAATGGACGGCTTGTAGTAGAAGATCGAAGGCTGAGACCTTTGAAGTGTTGAAATCTTCCAAGGAAAAAGGAAGAAAGTGTGATCTCAGGGAGGAGCTACAGCTACCATCAGATCTTGCGTGGATAGCCGATAACCATCGGATCTAAGAGAAGCTTCACGAAGTTTAATCCTTGCATATGCAAAGGTGAGGACTCATCAAAGTCCTGAAAATATCTGGACCGTCCATTTCAGAGGACACGTGGTAGAGATCCGAACCCATCGGAGTTTCAGATACCAGAAGGTTGAAGGAGTAGAATTGTGGAGTCCCTGCATCACGAACTCCCGATTCGCAAAATCCCAATATAGGAGAGGAGCCATCGGATTTCGGTATTTTGGCTATTCAGAGTTTGAGACATAGAGGAGACTGTGGTTTTGGTACTGAGAGTTTCAAACTCCCGGTACGTGAAACAACGAAAGCATCGAGACCATCCATTCCAGAGGACACGTGGCAGAGATCCGAACCCATCGGGGTTTCGGATACCGGGAGGTTGAAGGACCAAGAGTTTGGTCACAACGGATTCGCGAAATCGTGAATTCCAAAACCCCGAAAGGATGTGGGTCGTCGATCCAGTTGGATCGTAGCCGTTGGTTCAAGAGGGACATGGACGTCCATTGATCTCTCAATAGAGATATTTTGGTATTTCGGCTACCGGGGTTATAAAGAGTAAGAGAGTTGGGACTCTTGATCCATGAAATCCCGAAAGAATCCAAACCGTCAGATTAGGGGAGGCTTATAGCCACTGATCTCCCTTTGGAGGGGAACTTAGTAGATTTCGGAGTTTCGAGGATTTGAAAGGGAGAGGAAGAGACATTGCATTGAGATTCCCCAAATTGCAAAAATCTGGTAAGTGCTTTGTCGATTAAGCGCATGGTCACGGAACAAGGTCACATGGACAAGACCCAAGTGGGGAGCTTGTCACTCGCCAGCCCTTTCAGGGTTATTTCGGGGTTTGAAGAGTCAAAAGACTTGACTCTCTTACATCGCTGAGTCAGGAAATGTGAAAGGAACCTCTTGGCTTGGCCTGTGGTCATAACCAACGATCACATGGAGGTGGATAAGGGAAGAGCTAGCCTGCGCTAGGCTCCCGTAGGAATTCATGGATTCTATCCCTTGAGGAAAGGCCAAAAAATTTATTATGTCATAGTGGGTATGTGACACCGATACATCAAGGATCCAATCAATTGCTTGTACATTGTGGGATCCACCAAATCAGAATCTAAAGCTGAATCATTCAACTTATTTAGATTTTTCTCCATAGGTTTATCCATGGACTTGTAGTCTATCATATCAAACCTCATCAATATCCCTTGTCTAAGAAAGATATCATGTGATCTTTGTCACACCTCTAATCCCAAGAAATAGTACATCTGGTTAAGATCCTCCACCTCGAACTCTGAGGCCAACTCCCTCTTTCACTGGAGTATGTCCACTGAAACAAGTGTATCCTCCCAGGAGATCTCTCATCTCCTAGATGCCTCCTCATCTCATGAAACTTGTTTGTTAGTTCTAGAAGATGTCTCTCTCCCACCTAAATTTAAGGGGGAACTCCCTCTGAATGATCTGCTCTTCCTCTGAGTCAATTGACTCTCTCTGAGTTTGAGTCTGCATGCTCCCTATGAAGCTTGACTCCCTTTGAGTTTATACAAACTCCAGAGCCATCTTCTCCCTCTGCATCTGCTATCTTCCTCTGAATTCTGATCTCGTATGAACTATCCTTGGGGGCTGCTCCTCCCTACTAGATCTTGAGGGTTGACTCCCTATGAAATTTGGCTCCTTCTGAGATGGTACTTGGTGGGGCCACCTGCCTCATCACTGGTGGAACCATATTCTCTTCCTCATGATGTGGCTAATCAATGCCATCTAACTTGAGAATCTTTGAGGTCATTTTCTTTCCCTGAAAGTATCACAAGGAGTTGCATTCCTCACTGCATCCTACAAAGTGTCACGAAGCCATGTTAGCCTCCTCCTGGTCACTGCAACATCTCTAGGTAGATCCACTGGCCCTACTAACTCCTCTTGATAGTTTGAAGGATGAAAAATGGGACTAAAGGGAACACTATGATCATCCCTCAGAGCCTTCTTCTCCTCACAATCAATCTCCATATGAGACACTTTGTATCCCATAAAAGTAACCTTCTTTCCATGAGGTTCTAACTTCATCCTCTTATGCTTCGGTATATGGATGTATACTTTCATGTATACAAATTCTTGTCTGGATAGTCTACTTCATGTCTCAAACTAGATATCATCTAATATGTTTCTTCCTACAACTGTCAGTGTAGCTCCCTCTTAAGGATATCACCTGCGACCTTCCCAGAACAAGAACAAGAACAAGAACAGGAACAAGTAAAAATGTTACTATAGCTCTTTCTCGGAGATATCACCTGTGACCTACCTGGAACAAGAATAAGAAGCACAAACAATGCTTTTCTAGTGTTGTGACCAATTATTCCTCCATGGTAACCTGCCTGGAAAAAAACAAGAACATCTTCGTGGTAACCTCCATGGAATTTACAAGGTAACCTTCCTGGAAAAAAAAAATAACATCTCCCATGGTAACCTCCATGGAATTTACAAGGTAACATGCTTGGGGAAGAGACAACAACCAAGAAAATCTCCTAGAAGATTTCAGTTTCATTTCGTAAATAAGTGCATCATTAGTACTAGACAATGAGAATTTACATAATGATCATCGTACTAACAATACTCAAGTTTTACTAAACATTTGATAGCAAAAGTACTCAACAACTCTAAAGATCGTTGTCCCAGTTACAACATTTACTTAATATGAAACAATATAAAATATCAAACCTAATATGCGAACATGAAGTCTTGTTGTTGTTGTTCCATTTGATTTCAAGTTGTCATGTACTGTAAGAGACATCATCACTGTTGCCTCCAACTCTTGAGCTTCCTCTGAGTGCACTAGATCTATGATCCCTTTGGATCTATTGTCATTGCTTGAACAAATGTCCTTTTACCAAGTGTACATCTCCTTCAAACACCCTCATGATATAACTCATATACAAGTGTGTACCTCTGAAATTTGTACCACCATCCATCTTGTATTTTGATACGAGATAGTACATCATCTCAACAAGAAGAAGTTGAAAATCTGAATCAGAAGGTTCAATGTTAATAATCCTAAATATCCTAAAATTTTAACTTGGACATAATGTTAATCTGAGAGGTGCAGTAGGTGTGTTAGGGAAAGGTGAGTTTCTCTATGCCAAAATTCTCTCCAACTCAGCCCAATAAATGCTCAACGAGCTTCAAAAAAGTGTTACTACAACTGTTGTAGAGAGATAGGGGTGAAATTTCAACTTTCACCAAATTACAGTCCGAGAGGTGCAGTAACTGCGCTGGAGAAAGGCGGGTTGATTTGTGTTGGATTTAGTCCCAACGAATTTTCAATAAATGTTCAACGAGCTTGACAAAAAAAATGTGCGACAAATCACTACAATGTACTATTTTCCTTCCAGTGAGTAGACTATTTTGAAGGTAATATGCTACGATACCATGTTGATTTTTCTAATTTCTAGATCTGATAATTATTACCTTATGATTTCAAACAGATTTTAATGCCACAATTATCATAGAATAATTACACACTGAAAATTTCAACTCAAATAAAACTGCAGCGGAAATAACAGAATCATTGAGATATAGCCATGCACAATAGACACAAGATTTATCCTGGGAAAGCCTGATCTCCGGAGAAAAACCCAACAAACTTTTCTCTAGAATAAATTTAATCCAAGTTCACCAATACATCACCAAAAATATGAAGAGACCCAACACAAGATAAGTTCTACCTAGTATGAGTAAGATCCCTCAAAGATGGCGAACCACTAGACAAAGATAACACAATTGGTAACTACAACTAGCAACTGACAACTAGAAATTGACAACTAGCACTGAAAATGACAACTGTTCAATGCACACTAGAAGAGGAGAACTGATGAGATGTGTAATGATGAAATGAATCTTCCTTGTTTATACTATTAAGTCACCTTAATTTACTGGTAGGGCCGACTTGTCATTTTGTATTTTAACTTTATTTTATTCCTTTGTTTCTTTTACAAGTGTTTCTTCAATGCTTCAATGCTTCAATGGAGTCGACTTGATCTTTTTGTCTTATATTTCTTTCTAGTGCATTCTAGGGTCTTCTATAATGGTTTCTTATGGAGAATGACTACATGAAGCTGCAAAACTTCAACATAAACAACTTTGGTTCTTATATGAGAACTGGAGTTGTGGAAGATGCATATGGATATTACAACCATGAGGAGGAGGTCAAAGGTCTACATGTCAGAATGGGAAATTCTAAGACAAAGTCTAATGGAAGGAGAGGCAGGAAAGAACATGTAACTATGGGAATCATGTGTAGGAAAGTGAAAATCTCTTGGGCAGATAATGAAAGGATTATAAAGGATCGAGAAGAGATACTTTAGAGTATGAATATGTTGCATAGGCAAGTTAACAAAGACTTTGGCACCAAGAAAATAGCTAGTGCTAGACAAGTGACACCATCTAGATCCCAAAGAAAAAGGGACGATCATGGGAATGATAGGAATTCAATAAACATGAGCATGTTCCATCATTCTCTAAGGAAATACACTAGAAGGACTCATGTAAGTTCATGCCTAGGAAGCATCTCGAGTTTGTCTCTTTTTAGGAGGCATAGAAGAAGGATTGAGGTAGACATATTGCAAGGTGAAATTAGAAAAATAAAGCCACCAAATTTCAATGGTGAGCATAGGAAAGGAGAAGAGGCCAAGGCCTGGCTATTGGAAATGAATAAATATTTCCAGTTGCACAATTACCCCTCAATGATATAAGCTAGAATTGGAACCTACCATTTGCAAAGAAATGAAACTATGTGGTGGGATAAACTTAAGCAAGCCAAGCACCTTGATGATAAGAGGATCTCATGGAGGAAGTTCAAAGGATATTTCCAAGAGAAATATTTTTCTGAGCATTATTATGAAAGGGATATCGAAGAGTTATTTGAACTCAAATTGGGAAGCATGACAATGGATGAATATCATAAGAGGTTCTTTGAATTGCCGAAGTATGTGGACTTCATAAAGGATGAAAATGTCAAAATACAAAGGTTTCTTGGTGGGTTACCCTCCTTCTGCAACAACAAGATATAATATGATAACCCCAAAACCTTCGAGGAGGCCATAAGGAGAGAAAATCATATTTATGAGAAGAGAAGAGGAAGGCCAGTCTTTAAAATAGCTTGTAATGACAAGATGAAAGGAAACAAGGATCAAAGGAAGAAAGGTTTTAAGACATCATTTTTCAAGAAAAACTCCCAAGAAAATTAGTAAGGTCATTCAACCCAAAATAAGCACAAGAATGCATATTCATTTTGGAAAAGGTCAAGGCGATATCCTGTACAATGTTGGGGATGTGAGGGAAATCACTTATATAGGGACTTCCCTCACAAAGGAGAAAGAATAAGGTCTATCCAAAACATTCAGGAGGATGAAATAGTTGAAGACATGGGAGGAAACATGCCAAGGATTCATGAATCCTTGGACAACAACCAAGAAAAATATCAATCCCCCATGATTGAAGTGGAAGGTAATATTGATAGCCAACCCATAACAATTTTAATTTATTCTGAATCTATACATAGTTACATAAAATATAACGTTGTTGAAATATTTCACTTGCAAAAGAGTAAGCATAAGAAATATTGGTTAGTTCAATTAGCTAGAGGGGCTAAGAGGAAAATTAATGAGCTAGTTAAATATTGTCCAATAGACATGAATGGACTTAGCACAAAGGTAGATGTGAACATCATATCATTGGGTTCATATGATAGTCTAATTGGCATTGATCGGTTGAAAAAACACCATGTTGTCCTAGACTGTTACAACAAGACAATCACATGTGTTAATGAAGAAGGGAATCAAGGAACGGTTCAAAGAATTCCAAGAGTTGTAGTTGTTCAAGAAATTTCAGCTATCCTGTTGAAAAAGAGTTTCAAGAAGGGATGTGAGATTTTTGTAGCCCATGTGGAAGAGGATTTTGAAGATTTTTTTGGGGAGATTCTAGGATTTCCACCAAAAAGAGACATTGATTTCTATATTGATTTGGTTC